>VNKC01001569.1:0-66435 GCA_008042775.1 Drosophila pectinifera | reverse complement strand
AGGAGGGGGCCGTCGATTGGCAGCAGAGCCAGAGCAGAGCAGGAAGCCACGGCACGGCACGGCGTCGTCGACCAAATCAGCTGTTTTTGGCGAATTAGAGCAATTTTCAATGCGCGCCGCTTTGCTGTTTCTGTTTTTTTTTTTTTTATTTCTTGCTTGTGCCGCCTGTGCCTCTGCCTCTGCCTCTGCTTGTTTGCCGTTTTTCGTGCTCCACGTCGAAGATTTATAAGCGGCGACGACGCCGGCAGCGAAGTTGGCATCGCAATTGGTGACATTGAAAATTTGCAAGGCACGGACGGAGCATCTCTCGCACTCGCAGTACTTTGCGTACGTGTGTGTATGTGAATGGGGGGGAAAACAGCTGATAGCATACATTACACACATGCTCCAGTTGGGGGGGGAACTCCCGGTTAAGAATGGTGACTTTTGGTCAATGAACCGCGACTCCCAGCATCCTTCTCCTCCTCACCTTCTTGCCGAAAAAGAGGAAGGCAAATCAGCTGTGTTGGTCGGCTTCGTGAAACGTGAGTCGTCCCGTAGACCCTCACAAATCCCAATACCTTTCCATTCCCAAAAACACATCCCATATCATCCATCCCAGCCATCCCGTCCATCCCAACCATCCCATTGCTTTGTTCGTCGCCCAAAGGCCGTCTACCTAAGGTCGACGACGAGGACCGTAATCCTCAAAAGGGATGCAGCGCATTAGACACGGCAGTGCGTTCGGTTTCGAGGACTCCGGGTCTCGGGCTCGATTAGGGTTTCTCTGGCACTCCGGCACTCTGGCAGCCACTCGCTTTCTACCTGACCCTCCCAGCCGATCCATCAATATGTCATTGCGAGCGTCGGGACTCTAAGGACGAATTCGTCTGTGATTGAACCGCTTTGCTAAGTGGCGGGGGGAATCGAGGAATGTGAATGCAATTGCGTTAAAATCAACCTGTTGGTCGATTGATAGCCAAGCTAATAAGAATTCCCAGGAAAGGGTACTATTGAGGGTCTAACTACAGTGCTGGGAATTTAGTTTTACAGGAATTTTGGAATAATTTTAGGTTTATAGCAATTGTAGATTGAAAAAGGAGATATTACGGAGTGAAAGCATTATCAGAGGGATTACATAAACCGACTTTAACTCTAAAAAGTTTTTGGAAAAAAAGATAATAATTAATATATATCAAAAATCTCTAAACAGTGTTCCAAGTACCTTTAATATATTTTCTAACCCAGAATTATCCTAAATAATAAACCCCGAAAGCATAATATTGTACCTCTTGCCACATTATCTTTACCTATTATACCTTAATACTTACTAACAGTTGTAACAATCTTAAACCTCAACTCTTAATAGTAAGTTTCGTATAAATTCAATTACTAATATAATAATGATATAATATCTGTTACTATCATATCATACTCCTCCTACTACTATTTAATCTCAACGATATTTGATACTGGACACTACCTCCGTATCTTTGTCTTTTTCTAACCTTCGGTTCCATACTGTGTGGATGGTATTGGGGATCCCCTTGATCGTTTCCCGGAACTAACTGTTCCACTTACCGAGCCCAGCTGACAGCCGCTGACTGACAGATAACCGATGATCATCGGCAACACCGTCCATGGGCCTTGCATGCGAAATTTCTGCCGTGCGGCTGGTCTGCTGTTATCACGAGCCCAGCTGATAAGACAAGAGCTAGAACGGAGCGAGGGGTGCGGCGAGAGAGGAGACGAGGCGAAAGCCAGGGCGGCATTGCGTCAAGTGCGCTAATCGCTGGGTCCGAATCGGAACCAGGGCTACATAGGCGACGGCAGCAACAACAATCGCCGTTAACAATTGACGGAGCGACAGCACACTGCGCAAATTGCACGTCGCGCAGTGTAGGAAACAACAACAGCTATCAAGGCGTACGTTCGTACGTACGTACGTTCACCAAGCCGCTTGGTAAACACAAAATTACAAAAAAAAATACTATGGAAAAAACTGTCGGTATATATGTATATGTATGTATGCATGCGCCCTGGCTACATACCGAAATATACACAGCCCCAACCAACAAAGACTCCACTCCACACACAGTTTCCACATCCACATCCAATGTTGCTGACTCGACTCACTGCATACATACAGACAGACGTACGAACGAACGAACGTATATATGTATGTATGTGCGAGAATGCCATATAAAAATACAACAACGATGATGATGCGAACGAACGGCAATGCGCAAAGCCGACGAGGCGAGAGCAGAGCCGAACGACCGGACCGACCGACACACGAAGTACAGTCGCACAGTTAAAAATAAAGTGTGGGCCGCAGCAACGGGTGAGGACGATGGAAAGAGAGCTGGCAGGCGGCAGGCAAAGAGAGTGAGCGAGCGAGCGAGGGTAAAACAACAAAGCAAAGGCTGGTAAATAATGATGATGGAACCAGTGCTGTATGTATGTGTCTGTGTGTGTGTATACTGCACAGTAAAATTTCATGTATTAAAATCGTTTCGTTCGGTTGTTCGTGCATGTACACTGTACAGGGTAAGAGCTGCCATCGCTGTTGCCGCTGTGGTTGTCGTTGCTGCTGCTGCCGCTGCCTGTGCTGTTGATATCGCAACTTTTGCCGTTCCAAGCGAACGTTCGTTCGTTCCGAGACTCGAGTTTAATTTTGTACGTAGCAGAAAAAAAAAGAAACGACGAAAAATAAATGATGGCGGCAACAACAGCAACAACGACGGCGGCAACGTCGACTGACTTGGCAGTGTTGCGTTCCGATTTTTGTTGAAAATATTTTTGTTTCCTTTTTGCGTTTCGAAAACACTCGAAGAGCCAAAGAAGAAGAGTATTAGGATGGAGATGGGGGGAAACAGAAGAAGAAGAGTCGGACGGCGACCGCTTTTCTAGTGCGTTTCGCTTAGAATGGCAAAAATGCGAAAATCTCAAAGGAGACGATGAGTCCAGTACCCCCAACCAACAACCCCCAGCCAACCCCGAGCTCTGTTTTTAGCGGCGTAGTGTGGTGAGTGGTAAGTACGGCGCTCGGCCTCGCACGCTCGATTTAGCGAAGGTTGCCGCTTTTGCTGGCGTGGTGGGATATAACGGATGTTGGAGACGGAGACTCGTTGGAGGTTGTTGGATGATGTTGGACAACGGCTGCAGAGGAGCGCGCGCAAATTCACGTAGTTTGAATCGGATTTTGGATTCGGATATGGGCTCGAGCAGCAAAGCGAACGGATCGGACCAAGGTTGGCCCCTGGCATTTTCCAATGGCCTATTGTACACAGCAAGAGGCAATCGAAACGAGGGAAACAGTGTGTTCCGTAGTCCCGCGGAATGCCAACGAAATTTTATAGACAATCTGGAGGATTGTTCTTGGTACTAATAGTAATTTGGGTTATAAAATTAGGTCTATCCTTTAAACTAATTTATAAGATATTATTCTATTTGTAAGAACCTTAAATCACATAAGATATGTTGATCTTCCATCAAGAAACGATCACATTTACGTCCTGCGATTACGTTTTATCATAGACTTTAGAGTCTTAGGTTTTATCTATTTAAAAATCAACAAATAGATGATTTCTATGATGATCTTGGATACCTAGAATATATAGATATATCTAGAGATTAAAGAGATTTATAGTTCCTAGCTGATCTAATCTAGAAATCTTTATTAAGACCCAATTCTCCGCTTCTAACTCAATGTACCTCCTCAGTTGATCTGGAAAACTTAAGCTTCATCGCGATATCCACAGTGTGCGTGTCCTTTCTTTAACGGTTCCATGGTTAGTGGTCCTCTTTAAGGGCTGGCTGTCGCTTTAACCCATGTCCGCCCACGAGCGCCCAGCCGTGACTATGACGCCGACTCCCGGCCTGCCCGAGCTCCCCGTACTCCCATATTCCGGCTCTGCCTCGATACGGACGCCCACACACACACAACAGCAGAGACAACCCTCCGATGGCAGCCCCGAACCCCCTTTATAACACCCTGAACTGTTTATAAAATAACCTTATTTTGTACATATACACAGGCCATTGGTGTGTCAGTGTGTGTAAGCTCCATCAGCGCCCACGGGGTTGGGTGCTTCCTCTTCCTCTACCACTCCTCAATCCTCTGCTTTCTATCTCGCTCTCTCCGGTTTTTCCGTCTCTCTTTGGCACTTTATGCCTGACATTATTATAATATTATATTCCTTATAATAATGGGTTGGCAGCACTGGCAGCCGAAAACCACCTACAGTCATATACCAACCACCACCCATGCACCCACCCACCCGACCAACCACCCTTCCTCTCACCCCTCTCCCATCGAGTCGAGTTGGCGACCCTGCGCAGTAAAGTCGAGCCGGCTTTTCTCTATCGTACGACCCTCCACTCTCCGATATCCCTCTTATAAAAAGAGACCACCCAACCACCCACTCTGGATGGATATTCCGCCGCCTCGTGTTGGGTGTGGTGAGATATGCCGTGTGACGTATAAAAGCTAAAAACGTTGGCAAATATAATGAAATTGGGTGAAATGCTATGCCACCCACCCACCGAATACCCCCCACTAACCCCCCAAGTCCTGACATAATAAAGCCTACCGAGCACAGGACGAGGAATACGGTTGTGCTGGGTTATATGGGTGGATCGGCGGATTGATATGATGGTGGTGGTGGTGCTGCTGCTGCTGGTACTGGTGGTGCTGCTGTGCTGATGGTGGTGGTGGGTTTGGGACATCCACATCCACTAGTATGAAAACCACTTTTCCAATTGCACGTACACCACTCTCCCAGGGCTGAGTAATACAGAGAGGGAGCGAGAGAGAAGGCATGCTTTAGACCCCCACCCCCAGTCCCTTTTGCTGTTCCTTGCTATTGTTGTTGTTCTTGTTGTTGTGTGGGTGGCTGGGCGGCTGTTGCCAGAGAGAACAGCAATGAGAGAAATGAAAATGGAAGATTGGACAGGCAAAGGCAGGACGACCAACAACAGTACATAGAGCAAAATAATGTTATATGTTGTAATAAGGTGTAACAGAAGATTCTCTTGAGAGATCTAGAGAGGTAATAACTCACCCTAAAGTAGTTTTGGAACATATTTTATATATTCTTAAATATCTGAAGAAACTTACGCCGCAAATAATTTAAAATATATACTATGTTCCGAAATGGTTTTATTTGATTAAAATAAAATGGGTTACTGAGGTTATTAGGTTATGATCTATCAGATGATGATCTATAAGATGTAAGATTAAGTTTTAAGTTTTTATAGATATTTCATTAAAAAAAGGTATCATATTTTTTTTACACTGTTCCTGGGTGGGTGGTGAGTTGGGATGAAGCTGATATGGCGTGGTGGCGCTCTACCGCTGCCTGCGTCGCTGCTCTGCTCACGATAACTTTAATTTGGCTTAATGGAAATTTCGCAGGCTCTCTTGTTGGGCTGTTATCCTTAAGCAAACTCACGGATGCTGGACAACCGTGCCTCTCTCCCGCCCTCGTGGCCCTGCTCTCCCACCCACCCACATTCCCGGCCAGCTGCTGGAAGTGGTCCATGTCCGTGTCCATGTCCATGTCCATGGGTCCGCGTGTTAAGTAGGTGACGCAACCGCAAATTTGCGGCTGGCGATTTAATAATGCTAATGGTGTGCGTGTGCCACAGTGCGAGTGCGAGTGCGAGTTCGAGTGCATCGGTCTGGATGTAGTAGTTGTTGCTTATGGAGCGTCTGTGAGTCACGTCATCATCATCGACGATGCCGTCGTCATCGTCATCGTTGGTCGAACCATTTACGTCGTCGCCAGCCGGTAATTCCCCGAACCCATACCCATAGCCATAGCTATCCGCTTCCCAACAAGCATGCCATGCCATGCCATCATGGCCATGCCCCCTTAGGTGGTGCAAACAAGTGCAAGTGATGCGCATTCATTGATAAGATTTCGTGCCACAACTCGCCGCCGCTGCCAGCAGCTGTCTGTCTTTGTGTACTACGTGTGGGCATACATTAAGCCAAGTCAAGACCGCGCTGCTGCCATATAAGCTGCAGCGCGAGAGCATTGAGCGCGAGCAAATCTTTCAATCGCAGCCACAATATGGACACCGCTCTCTGTTGTGGTCAAAACAGCTGTTCTTGTTTGGCACAAACCTGCAGTGTCATCAGCGATAAGCACGAGACTTCTTGAGTCTCGCACCGCGATCCACCTTCAAATCCCCAAACTAGCCAACTTAAGGTTTGTTGAACCCTCCCAACGCTCACGCTGCTGGCACTCTTATCTTGGGCTCTGGAACTTAACCCTCTGGCCGCCAATCGAGTGTCATTAACAGGGGGCTGGACTTTATAGCGGCTAATACAACACAGCTCGAATGGTAATTGATGGGGGGAGGGATTGCCCACTACTACCGCTGAGAGATATAGAAAATGTGCCATGATACAGCAGTTTAGGAGTGATTGCTCTACAGTATAAGGCCATAATAATAAATATATTAATTGTATCGAGATGGATCTAAGCTTTACTTTTAAATCAAAGGTAGATTGATTAGAAAGCAACATCATTAGATTGTTATTATATAAAGAACATACTTCGAAATGCTTTTAAAAACATGTTTTAATATAAAACACATATTCTTGGGATACACCCAACATTGTACCCCCTGGATTATATCTAATTATCAATGATACAAGTTCCCTTTTCATTTAAATACCATTCCATGCTCCAAGTCTGCACTGAAAGGTGGGACAAAAGTCGTGACCGGGAACCAAATTGCTCATTCGACGTGGTGGCTGCCACCAACTCCCTCTTTGTGTCCAGGCCTTTGTTTACGTTTTTTAGAAGAACAAACAAAAAACAACAGCGAAATAAAAGGCAACTCCGCTCCGGTCCTCTTCTTTGCCTTTTTCCTTATTTGATTATACATTCTTCATTGAGCAATTTGCGTTTTCGTGTTGCACTTGACCCAAGGAGCCGGCAACAAGTTAAGACCGAAGACCGAGCGAGAAGATGCGAGGCGAGGGGCAAATTAAGCGGAGCCACCAGCATCCCAAGGATAATGGTATTAATGGAGCACACACACACACACACACACAGGGGCAGAGGCAGACTGATGGCAGCGAGGTTCCTGCCCCCCAAAGGCATTTATTTTATGGCAAGAGCAGCAGACGCGTGTCCATGTGTGTGCGTACATATCCTTCGCTCACATCCGACGCACACACATGCAAATACCAAGAGGCGGCTGGCTGATGGCGGCTGGCGGAGGCTGCAAGCAAAGCGTAACCAAAACCAAACCAACCAAGTCGCGATTTTCATTCATAAAATCGAAGAGCCAAGGAAAATGGGCAGCGATGGCAGTGAAGGAGGCTGCGCTGCGCTGCCACGTCGCTGCTACCAATAACTCAAAAGGCGCGCGCATTTCAGCGCACTTGTGTTAATGTATCTGAAAGTGAAATCACCAAAAGGCAGGCGTCATACATATACATATCCGTGCCATGCCGGGTCCGGCGCCAACTTCAAACTATTATTTGCCAGGCCACGCGGCCAGCTCCTCTGTCTCTGCCTCTGCCACGGCTGCTGCTGGCGTCGCTGTCGCCGTTGCTGCCTGCTCAATTAAGTGAATTAAGTCTCGTGCCGGAATTTGCACCACCCCAAAAAAAACAAAAATAAAGAGAACCCACAACGAAGAGGAACGAAAACAACAACAACAGTAGCGGCACATAACCATAAAGAACAATTAAAAAAGCAGAACAAGCCAGGAATATAAAGATAAGGCACAAAAGAATCTCAAAGGCTGCAACGAACTGCAAATGCCCTTCCATTGGGTTTGGGGGTGCGAATGAAAGGTGTCATAATGTATTATAGTATTATAAAACCGCAAAAGGTTATAAGTTAAGCCCTTCCTCTTGAAACTTTAAGAATACATAATTACAGATCCTAAGTCATATATGAAGCACTTCAGTTTAGGGGTATTGTGGCTAACTCTTGCGAGCGAAGTGGATTATGATATCATATATCAATTCCTAAATATATCATACTCTTCTATACTTAATATAATTCATATAAGGTTTATAACAATTACAAAAAGGTATGTTGAAATTACCGACTTTCCGAACCCGGCCCAGTTCTTTATTATCCGGTTAATGCTAACTCTTACTAACTCTCTAACTAACGGTTAACTCTCACTATAAATTTAGTAAACCCCAAATTATAACTCTACGTAGAGAAATCTAGTTTCCAAAGGTCTAACCTGATATCTTAAAATTAGATACTACAGAACTCTGTTAAAAATCTTTCTAAGACCTCTATACATTTTAAAAGGACTTGATATAGAGTTCAGGTTTTGGTTCCAACTTAAGATACTGTGATATAATATCATAAAAATGTTCTTTAACTTAATAACAATACAAAAGGGTTGAAATAACTATTTAACTTTATATTTAATTAATTTTGAATGCAACTATATACTTCTATATAAACATTAAGACATGATTATTTATTGTCAAGTATTAAACCAAGTTGAAACCAAATACCAAACCCATATGAAGATTATATGCAATAAGTGTAAGTATAAGTGAGTATTTTCCACAGTTTTAGAGCTTTTTGGAGTTTGAAAACTGGCAACAAGCTGGCCGACGAATTCCCCATGACCTGAACGCATTGTACATCTTTTCTTTACTGTCGGAAGAACTAAGAAATTAATACAAACTGCTTCGCGCTGCCGCCAACGAAAGAGAAAACGTAAACAGAGCAGTGACGCTGACGCTGGCGCTGACGGCAACGGCAACGGCGACGCCAAAAAGTTTGTTGCTGTTTTACTGCGGGGGCGCAAGATGTCGACGGGGGCGCGACGGCGGGTGACCAAAGAGAGAGAGCAAGCGAGCGAACTAACGAGCATGAGGGAGAGCCGAAAAAGAGCGTTTTGCATGTAATTAATTAAACGGCCCCAAAAGTC
Source organism: Drosophila pectinifera (assembly GCA_008042775.1). Lineage (NCBI taxonomy): Eukaryota > Metazoa > Arthropoda > Insecta > Diptera > Drosophilidae > Drosophila > Drosophila pectinifera. The sequence continues at coordinate 57,525 of VNKC01001569.1, read as the reverse complement.
AGCTGTCTGCCGTAGCTGCTGCTGCTGGTGCTGGGGCTGTCCAATTGTTGCGTTGCATTAGACGCAGCGCAGCGGCTTAGCCGGCGACAGCGACGCGACTGCGACTACGACGCAGGCTGCGGCTATTTAGCATATTGTGCGAATGTGTGCCAATAGATGGCGCTGCATGATGCTCTCGGCCCCGGTCACAAAGTGTGAGCGAGAAAGGCAGCTCTAGCCTAGACCGTTATCTTCTGCACTGGGGGAAAATCAATCTAGTGATTTAAGTTTATTAAAAATGATATATTATCTATAACTATCCAGAAATTATACTTTCCTTTAAAGCAAGCATTAAGGCTTCTCAGGTATAATATATTTAATAAGTACTGCAGTTAAGCATTCTCAAAAATTCTAATCAAAAATAATAGAAAAGCAGAGGAAAACCGGAAAATATTCAAAATAATATCACTTAAGAGGAATATCACTTAATAGCACCAACTCCTCTCATTTCTCCCTGTGTCTTTTTTTGGGGACGGTGTAAGGAGGAGGTTACCACGGGGGCACTGGCCAGCAGCCTGCTGGCTGCACGTGCAACTTTTGCATTGTTTACATTGCTCTGAATGGCAGCAGCCAGCGGAGAGGTGGCATTGTTGTTGTTCCCTTGCCTTTGCTCCTGCCATGTACCTTTGTTGTTGTTGATAACCTTCCCTGTGCTTGCCGCTGCTCGCATTAACCTCCCTCTAAGTTTGCATGTCATGGCAATGTCACGGAGCAGCCCACCACCCACCCACAGGGGCGCCCACGCATTTTGCCAATAAGCTTGGCACAAACCACATGTTGAGGCAACGCGCATTTCGCAAGATGCTGATGATGCTGCAGGTGCGGGGCATGCCACCTGAGTGATTCACCAATTGGCACAACCCCCTTAAGCCGGCTTATCAAAAGACTTAAGATGAACCGAACTCGCCGTAGGTTCAATTCGCTGATAAGAGATTCTAGGAATCCCTTTTATATTTGCAATTATTTTGATTACAGATTGCTTTAGTCAATTATTTCTGGGGTTATCCCCATAAGATCAAGCCAACAAATTGAGAAGAATTTAGAACCTAAAAGGTTATGGACTTATTAATATAAGATCTTTTATCCCTATTTTAGGATCATGATTTTACTAAGTATTAAAAATGTTAAGAGAACCTTGCAATACCTAGTCTGAATCTCAAGATACTAACATAATTATAAAATGATTTATCTTTTAATAAACTATATAGTCTTCTAGTCTAGTTTCTCCTAAATGATCCCCCTACTATACTTTCTACAGTGCCTAAAAACTTACTTCTTGATAAGTTATTTAAATTCATTAAAAATTATCTTAAACAAAACTCTCAAAATCTGTAGACTAGACCCCACTCGACGATTTAATAAAAGACACAAAGACCTATAGACTTCCAACTCTCAACATCTAAAATAATAATATAACAAACTAAATATAAGTCAAACTACCCAAGGCGCTTAATCCTATAGTTCCATTATGAAAAATCCTCTACTATAACTATAGATATCACTCCTTAGATAGGCTTTTCGGGACTCACCTCTGTGCACATTTTCGGCTGGGCCGTTCTCAGTTTAACAACGTTTATTATCCAAAAAGATATGGATGAACGAAAAAAAATGTTTCGCGTTGGAGAAGTTTTGTTTGTTCAGGATCTCGCTTATGTCAGGATGGAGATCCCTGTCAGTCAGTCACTGGGCGTGGGCGCGGGCGGATCAGAGGGCGGCCAGCAGGTGTCCCGAAGGGAAGCGGGACGAGCAGGCGTAGGAGCGGCCCAAAGCGGCATCACAGCACTGGGATGACATACTGGCACTACTATCTCTGTTTGTTGTTCTATAACTTTTGTGTTCACTTTCTGGTACTAAGCCAGATTTGTAATATATATTTTTTAATTTTATTTGAATTGGGTATTTTTCGCACTCAGCACTTTTCCGGGAACGAGAACGAGAGCGGGGCAACTGGAATTTTGATAACTTTGAATTACGCGCGCTGGCGTTTACGTCGTTTTCGAATTGGAGCTGACGGAGCGATCTGGCGACGTGGACCTCGCTACGCCGTGTTAAAATCACAAATAAAACGCTCGGCGCTCAAGAAGCAGGCAGCAGGCTGCCAAACGAAACGCCAGCCAGCACGCACACACAGCCGCACACTCACTCACCGCCGCGCGAGTAAATGCACCCCTGTACGAAGCACGGGCACGGTGCGAGGGCGAGAGCGAGAGCCACATATATTGCTGTCTCGCTCTCGCGACGCGCACTTATGTAAAAAGCATTGAAACTGAACGAGTTTCTGGGCAACACAGCGGGGCTGAGAGAGCGGACGGAAGAAATAGAGAGAGAGAAAGAGAGCGATAGCTCACACAATGCCAGCGGCATTGCCAGCTGTGTGCGAGGCGAGTCGGCGTTGCCAGTTGAGAGTTTCAGCCCCAGCAACGGAAGGCAAGGCAGAAATCCCAACAACAAAATAACGAACTACGAAGCGAAACGTTGTGCAAACCAAACGCAAACCAAACCAAAACCAGGCGCCTGAGCCTGCCGGTTTGGATCGGCTCGATTGTGGGAGCGGGTATTCAAAAGATACCCAAGCAACCAACCAACCGTCGCGGGGTTGCCAGAGTTCCAGCTCGATTTAAAAGTTGTATTGGGCCTTCTACTGGTATCTGGGATAACAGTCAGTGGGTTTTTGAAAAGTAGTTGGTATATATGGATAAAGTCGATAGAAATTTAAATTATTTACTCAATTATTTACATGCAGAGTTTTTGATATTCAGACAATTTTAATAATACTGTAAAGCGTAATATTTCCAGGTATATATACACACATATATTATTATATTTATATATATATATATATATATTATATATATGTAGGTAATTTTATATAAAATATGAGCATGAATTTGTAAAAATCTAAAGAATGCATATCTTTGATATTATATAAAAAATAATGGAGTTTAAATAAGTAGGGTTTTATTACCTATAACATTATTGTTAAAATTACTTTTTCCTTTAACCTTGAAATAGGAAAACATAGCCAGCATATTTATCAGATCAATAAGCAATCGAAGATTCTTACTTTTGTTATCTCCAACTCAAAGGATTCTATAGGTTAAGCTTTGTATTTAGAAATAGTTATCTATAGATAGGTATATATAAATGTATATATATAGGTAAAATAAAGTTATTCTTATTTCAAAGTACAAAAATAGATCCTCAAGATCAACCCAGTTAGTTTTCCCGTATTACTCAGATTAGTAATCCCCTCTGGTGACTCGGTTGCCGACATATGGCAACGCTGTGGCGGACAAATGCTGACTAACAGTCTACACCAATACCAGCGAGCGAGTGTCTCTCGACGTGCGAGTTTCTGTGTATCTGTGTGCGCTTGTCAGTTGGGATTTCGCTTCGTTTCGTTTCGAATCGTATCGCATCGTTCGTTTTCGTTTCGTTTCGTTTATATAAAGGTACATTTCCACACGCTGCATATAGAGATATGTGTGTGTGCTGGGTCTCTGTGTGTGTGTGTGGTATGCGGCGAAGACTAAAACTGAACCCGAGTGCCTGCTGCTGCTCTCTCCTCTCCACTACCTCTCCCTCTCTCGTTCGCTGCCTGGTGCTTTGTTGGAACATTTTTGTTTATTTCAGCGCTGCGCTCGTCGTATCTGTATCTCAGATGTTGGCTGACTGGTTCGCTTCGCACACTCGCCGTCGCCGTCGCCGTCGTATCTGTATCTGCCAGGTACTTTTTGCTTTCGAGCTCATGGCTCGTACCCGTACCGCTGGCGCTGTAGCTGCTGCTGTTGCCTCTGTTGTTGCTTTAGCTCTGTGCTATTTTATACCGCCAAGATTGCTGCTGTGCGAATTTCGCCTTGAAACATTATTATTTTTGTTGCTTTGCTATTCGCTCGCTTATCTCTCTTATTTGGCCCAAAAAGCGAACAGCGCGCCAAATTCTAATTTGCCAGATTTTCGAAGGTCAGGCGGCGGCAGCGCAGGAACAGGAACCGTAACAGCAACAGTCCGTCGCAGGCTGCGGACCAGCGCTGACTGATTGTTTTCAAGTTTGGCCGGGGCGCGCTTGGCTTGACTTGGCTCGGGAATGGAATGGCAATGGCACCAAACCGAAACAGAAACCCCAATCGCCAATCCTCCAACCCATAGCCACCCCTCCCCCCCAACCCCAACTACAACAAAGGCAACCTACAACCGAAACCAAAGTCCCCAACGAATTTTACGCCGTGCCGCATATTTTGCCGTATCCTGGCTTCGCTGCTGCCGCCAGCGCTGCCTCTGTCGCTGATGTCATTACTTCTCTTGCCAGAAATGAGCTTTATACTTTTTATTCCCAATCGAACGGGGTACTAGGTAGTGTAGCCCGGGTTCCGTTCCAGCTGATGGCACGGACGTGCAACTGGTCGGAGTGTGCTATCGATAGCTGGGATTGCTGTTATCGGAGTGCTTTTTGGCGGGGACGTGATAACTGTACCAGGAATTTGTATATAAACTTTATTCGACCTCGGCAAGGAACTTCCCCAGTTAGTTACATTGAAATAGTATATGTTTAGATTTATTCTCCGTGGAAGCTAGGTTTATCATAGATAATTTAAAATGACTCCATAATTTTAATAATTCCAGATACCCAATTTAAGCCAAATTGGTTACATTTTGGTTCATTGTGAAATTTACATTAAGAATTGAAAGTCAAAAGATACATGTTTAAACAAAATATATTATCATTAAGAATAGACATATTTTTTTTTTAATTTTAACTTGTCATTATTAAGGCTCATTTTCTTAATATCCGGTTAATCCGACGGTGACTGTATATTCAATAAAAACCGTCTATAGTTATTGGTTCCACAAATGTATACTCTACCAAATAGGTTATACATTCAAATTTGATATTAAATTTTCTAAATCAAGTGATCAGTGGTAGCACCATATTATTAAATTATAAGATATATATTATATTAGTATTATTTTGGAATGCAGAAAGCCGAACTCCAAGCCCCATTTAAGATTTCATTTTATGCCTACATCATAGTCTTTACATAGAATGGTAGGATTTAATAGATCTTCTGAGAATTCCTTCATTCGGAAAACGTTTTGTGCTTTAGGGTGATCAGTTAGATCTACCGAAGCAAAGTTGCATAACTTGGAATGCAGAAATGGAACGATCAACCCCTAATTCCATTGATTCCATTCCATTTCCCCATTCCCTGAGTAGTCGCGGTGTCGGGAGTTCCGTTTTATCCGTGTGCTGGTTGTTTAGTTTAATTCGTGACGCGATGCAGAGCAGCAAATAAATCAAAACAACGGCGACGGCGAAGGCGGCGGTGATAAAAAATCGCTTTTCACGTGAGAGTAAAAGCTCCGAATGCTGCGCTACCGGCGTCGCTGTTGCTGCGACGCAACGCAGCTCGGCGATTTGAATATGTTATGATGTTGATGATGTTGTTGTTGTTGAATGCTGCTGCGTCGCCAACTGGTTTTATTTGATTCTCTATTTCTATTGCGTCTACTTCCGAGTTCAATGCAAGCAGCGCGACGCAACGCAAAGCAACGCGCCGCAGTCGTCGACAGCAGCGGCGTTGCGCAACCGCCCACACGCGCTGCGCCTGCCGTTAGCTTTTGCAACTGTGTGTGTGTGTGGTGTGGTGTGTCTGTGTGTGAGTGCGAGGCTGCGTCGTGCAAATATTTTGCCAGCATTCGCTATTCACACACACGACCCAGAGGCTGCGCCACCCCCGGCTGAGTGCCGCCAAGTCGCCCGCCCCCTCGCCTCGCACCCTCGAAATCCCAAAACGTGTCCGCTTTTTGCCGGCACGGCACCGCACGGCACTCACTCACTCGCAACTTGCAAACAACACACATGTTGCTTCGGTTTAGATTTAGACGAGTTTTGAATGCTGCTAAATAAATGGTTGAATGGCGCAGGAGGAGGACACCACCTTTGTGCCGCCACCAGCAGCCTTTGCATGCACACAAACATACACCTGCAACATCCACGGCGGCAACAATAGCCAGCGATCGTGTTGCAAAAACAGGTGGCTGCTTTGCATAGTCTGGCATCCGCAGTTGAATGTCTGGCTTCCATTACCTGGCTAGCTCCCGGACATGGTCAACTGGGAAGCAGCGTAGTTATAGCCACAATTTCGGGCGATCGGCTATGATTATTGGAAAATTTAAGTCATAACAATATTTCTTCAATTTAATTTTTCACTATATTAGAAGTCTTGAGCCACACAATATGCGAGCAAAGCAAAAAAAGTCATCCGCATCGGCATATGTGTTATGTTTTTGTAAGTAAGACGATGTGTAGGTTTTGTCTCCAATGGTTTGTTACTTACGCTTAATATAGGTAACTCTGGGAGCTGAAAGACACATAACACACCCAGCCAGCAACTGTTTATAAATCTTAAAATACAAACAATACAAAGAAATTAACTACAGTTATTAATTGAATTAAGTAGGACTATAACTAAACAATGTCTTTATCTATATATTAAAGGCATTGCCAAAACGGTTTAACAATGTATAGTGTTTTCTCCTTTGAAAGTAGGCCGGCCCTTATCTTGGCGAAAATTTGGCAAACTGATAAGTTAATAAATAGCGATAATGATAGGCTTAACTACTCGAAGCGCCTTTAGAACTTTATTATAGTTTAAAAGCACAATTTAATAATTGGAAAATGGATCTAACTTTTATTACCTACTGACCGCTGCCTATTTATACTTATTAATTAAGTTATCAGATACTTGAAGTTTGGTTTGAGCCTCGTTCAACTGATGGGAAAAGTTAAGTACCAATAAGTTGGAAAGTTATGTATATTTAGGGCTTCTTATTTTCTAGACCTTGCGTTCGCTTTTAAATGGCTTTACAATTGCTCCGCCAGTAAATTGTTGCTTTCGTCACATTTTAATTATTCCCTTTCCATTCAGATTTTTCTTAAAGGATTCATTACCTAATTACTGATTGCATCATGCAGCCGCTCATATGGCTCTGTCACCATGCAACGCAGTCGCACATTAAAAAAAGCAACAAAAAAATAAAAACCAGCCGAGCGAGCGACGTTCAGTAATCGAATCAATTCCATGCCAATTATACAATCTGTCAACAGGAGCAGAAGGCAGGGAACAGGAACAGGACCAACGACCCTGACCGATACCGATTGCATCGGACGCAGAGGTGCTGATAAGAAAGCATTCGAACAGGAAGTACTCGCGGAACAATAACATGCCACAGCGAACTGCAGACGACTAACCTTCACTGGGGAAACAAAAGGAAACAAAACCAACATAACAACCAGTTAAAATTGTAAGAAGAGTTGGCCAAGTAAAGAAGAAAAAGTTAAGAAAGTGTACTAGGTTATTATTAGTTAAATGAATTCCCTAAAGCACAGTATTGAAGTGCTTAAAGTACCCGATAAATACATATGTATATCATTACAAATAAATATATGTTCTCTTATTAAATCAAAAATAGTTTTTTATAATTCCCAAACGCATTGTTGTCAAAATAAGAGGAAGAAACCCAATGCTTGCGCTTTGCAGCACAACTAGGCGCTGAATAGCACTCCTTTATTCTTTCCTGTTCAAACAAATTAAAGGCATCGAGAAAGCAGATTAACTTTTACAAGTTCATCTGGTCTTTATCTTTTTCGTGTAAATCGCTATATGGGACTTTAACAATAAGACGAGAAATGGGTCATACTTAAGTAAAAACATTATAAAAAAGGTGTAAAATTATTTGAAATTGAAAATAAAAAAATATATATATTTCGTATTTCATAGATTTATTTACATATGTATGAACGTGTATAGAAAACGTCCTGGATTTGAACCCAAAGAAAACATGTTTGCACTTGTTCGTTCGCCTGCTCGCGTCACCTATCGTCATCGGGCGATCGGATCCGTTCATTTCCGCTTTGGCCAGAGTTTTGTTATTGCTTCGCAGCAGGAACAACAGCAACAATAGTAACAACCAGCGGCGCTGTTTGCCACAAAAGCGCCCATTCGGAACCGCCGAGCGAAGCGAGAAACTATTGCACCTGATTGCCTTGAAAAGCGGGCAAAAGCAAAGTCGCAGCGAATAAACAAAAACAACGTTAAAAAGATCAGTTCGCGGCGAAATCGAAGTTCGCTGCCGATCGGTTCGCCGCGAAAAGAGAGTTCTTCTCATTCACTTCCTGCTCTTCCTCTTGCCAACTACAAAACTCAGCTGACGACAAGTTTTCGAAACTCAATTGCCGATGTTGTTGTTGCTGGTGCTGGTGCTGCCGCTGGCTGAAAATTGCAGAGAAATTCCTTTGGCTTAATTAGCCTCTTTCGTTCGGGGCGAAAATATTTTCAAATGAGAAACGCACAGAAACGACCGCCAAGAAAGCGGCACAACAGCAATAACAACAAGAGACGAAGCAAGAGAGAGAGAGAGCGAGGCGAGTGATAGAGGAAGAGTGGTGTGGAACGGCTCAGGCAAAAACAACTCTGAGCTCAGAGCACAAATGAAACCAGTTTAGTTCATTTCGTTTCGTTTCGTTCATTAATTCAAAATTTCCATTTGAAACTTTTTTCCCTCTTCTGCTGCCTCTTCTTCTGCTGCTTTATTTTGTGTGTGCAGAGCGCTCTTCTCTGTTGTTGTGCTGTCCGTTGCTCATCCCCGATTCCCAACAGCCGTCCCAACAGCACCACGTCTCCCCAGCCGCCCACCACCCGTCCCGCAGCCCAACGTCATCGTCATAATCAGAGTTTTAACATTTTATGTACAGTGCGGGCACAGGCACTAATCGCTAAGAGTTCCAATGCAAAATACACTTAATAATTTTAAATTCATCGAAATCGAGAATGTGTAATAGTAATAACCTCTGTTTGTTCTTTTAAATTATTTTAAATTTCAATAAATCAAATTTCAGCAGGGATGAATAAAAACTAAAACGTCTTTGAAACTATTTATCTATCTAGCTATCTTATTTTTTAATTTATTTTGTTTAAATGAATAAATGGAACAAGGCTAGTAAATACATATGAACTTCTTTGAGAAGTTTCAGTTTATGCCTTTCAGGCAGCGTCGCCCTGCCAGTGTTCACTGTATTTATACACTCTCCCACACACAACCGCCGCATACTTACATAGGATAAGAGAAGCAGAAAGAGAGATAGGGAGAGCGAGGGCCGACGACCAAAGCTCGTTTTCGTTTCGTTGCCGATGAAGTTCGTTCGTTGTTCGTTGTGCTCGTCGGTCGTTCTCTCCCACAATCGCAATGCTTGACTCACACCGCTTCGCCGACCGTCTGCTATATACACATAACCTACAAAAATATATAGCTACAGCCTGTACATATCTGTATGTCTGTATGTGCTCTGCTCTGCGATATTTGTGCGGCGCATCGTGTGCGCTGTCAGAGGCAAATGGCTTGATGGCCGTACACTCGGTGTAAGGGCGGGGGCGGTAGCGGAGTGGTGCAGAGAGAGCGGGTAGCGGGACATTGCAGGCTGGTTGGCAGACAGGCGGCATAACATCAGCAGAGGCAGAGCAGCAAAAGCAGCAACACAAGTGCACAGGGTTGCCAGGCCAGGCGGTTTAGCTATACGAAACGACATTGAACCCGGGGTCTCATGGAGTCTAGATTGCGAGTATTTTATAATGAGTTTGGAGGAACTGTAAATCTATCTGTGATGGCTTGGTTCCAGTATTTTATAATTTATTTTTGAACAATATGAAAATATTTTTTTGATTTTGTCAAACCAGCTACTAATATAACATAGAATTAGATCGAGAGATGAATAATTTGAATAAATAGTGGTTGGTTATTTTAGGTTCTAATTACACGGGAGGATACATATGTATATGTACATACTGCTACAATTGCCAAGCTTTTTATGAATTAAATCAAATCATATAAGGCGAATATATTTTTAGCTAATTTTTTGTTCGACAATTTAGCTACTAAAATATAATACAATTAGATGGAGAGATTGACAATTTGGATATATAGTTGATAAATTTGTTATATTAGGATCAAATTTCTCGGAAGTATGTATATATCTGCTAAGATCTGCCAAGATTTTTAAGAATCTATTGTATGTACATACATATACGACGAATAATATATTCCAGATAATTTTTTATAATTGGATCGAGAGATGGAAAAATGGATAAATAGTGGATATATTTGTTATTTTAGATTATAATTTCACCAGAAGATGCATATATCTGCTACAATTTGCAAGATTTTATGAATGAATAATATATCTTAGATAATATAATTGTTCCGTCAATCTACTCAGCTACTAAATTAAAATATATATTTTAATATATAATATAATTAAATCGAGAGATGGAAAGTTTTGATAAATAGTGGATATATGTGTTATTTTAGATTATAATTTCACTGGAAGATGCATATATTGTAGATGCATATATTGCATTGTCAAAAATTGGCAAGATTTTTAAGAATCAAGTGTACATCATATAAGACGAATTACATATTTAAGACATTCATTCTTTTTCTAAATAGTTAATATTTTTAACATATTAAAATGTATTATATTAAAAAATATATATATTATTTAACTATTTGTTGTTTAGTTTGTAAAATTTAATAATATTTATTTAGACTCATTCCCATATATCAAATGGAGCAACCCTGGCAACCCTGGCTGACGTAGTATCGGGTTTTATATGTACATGCGCTGACGCTGTCACGGCCTCTGCCCGCTTCCCTTCCATTTTTCCTCCCTCGTTCATCCGTTGTTGCCTCCTCTCATACCCCCACCCCCGTCGCTGCTTCATCCACTCATTCTCGTTTCGTTCGACGTCGAACTGTGGGACTGAACGACGAACCAACCGACAAGCCGACCGACTGTCGTTCGCCTCGGCGCGTCGTCGTATGTGGGAACGAAATAATACCTATAAAAAAATTCTTTTTCCCTCGGTTTTTTGCCCCTGCTTGTGCTGTGCTGCTGCTTCTTCCCCAGCTCCCGGCTCTGGGTACAGCGACAACGAAAAAGAGAAAGACTTGTGGGTAGAAAACCAACAAAGTACGACTATAAAGTACGACAACGACGACGGCGAGGGGGTTACGAAACGAAGGGAGGTGTGGAGGCGGAGGCGAACAGAAAAAAATTTAAGATGCTTTTGCTGAGCTGAAGCGAACCAAGATCTGTTTGCAACCGAGGAGAGCGCGGCTCTGTTAGAAACATGTTGAAATGAAATTGCTGAACGGCGAGGCGAGTTGAGCTGAGTTGAGTGTCAGGATGGAAGGAAAGAAAGAAAGAGGCCCCTGCGTAATGGGTCTCTGCTGCAGTCGCTGCCTCCGCCTCGGTCTCTGCCACCGGCGCTGCTGCTGCGGGGGTGGGCAAATGTTTGGGCAGCATTTTTGTATTAAATTTTGATGAGAGTGTGCGGCGGCGGAGGCGGCTGGTTTTTTTTTTTTTTTGTTGCTGGTTGTCGCCGTCGCATCCGAGAAACTTTGAACATGTTCGGTGCGCTGGTGGCCGCTGCCGTTGTTGTTGTTGCCTGTGCTAGTTACTCGAAATATCAGCAAAAAAAGAGGAGGTTCACCCGGCGGGACCGAAACCTTAAATACCCTTGCGAATAATACACTATGCTGGATATGTGGAGGTGTTTTATCACCTTCACGGATCCTGACAAGGGTTATAAGGGGGATCTGTCATATTATCATGATTTGTATATTTTACAAGCTCCTGCGGTCCCTAAGTCAAGTATTCTCTCTGATTAGTTAGGGTTTATGTTGGTTAACTGTCAGTCAAAGGTAAAAAGAGAGGCTAACCTAGAGTTAATTTGATTAAATTGATTTATTTTCCAAATATGTCAATATCTTTAGATCTTTAGATACTGTACTTTCAGTAATATGCTGAAAATCTGGAAAAAATCCTTTAAAAACGTCATTCATCCACAAATCTCTTTATCATCGAAACAATAATCCTTTTCGTATACTCAAACTACAGCTTAACTCAAAGATTAGTTTTACTAAGAGTTAAATTAAAGTATAGTTTTATATGCATTTATAAAACCTATTAATTTGATATTTCAAGAAGAGCCTTTAAAATGTAGTTCTGAAATATAAAGCAATGAAATAACACCAAAGTTGGCAAACCTCTGGTTAAAATTTAATCTACGAATTACCAAATTTAGGGTAAGCAGCCTTAATCATAAATTAACCTTTTCTAAAGTTTTTAAGTCATATAAACTTTAAAGTTGCATATACTATCAGTGCCTAAATTTAAACCAACCAATAGTATGGCAAACCTCTGGTTAAAACGTAATCTGCGAGTTTACAGGGTTAGGGTAAAAGGTGCTGCAGGTTTTTATTTTGTTTTTGCAAATTTCAGTGGGGCTATGTGGCCGTGTGGATGTCGATGTGAATGTGGAACGCCGAGTCGAAACAGAGCGAACGGAATGGGTGCGATGCCAGCCAGGGACGGGACTGAGATGGAGACGTCGTGGCGGGAACGGAGACGGACACGGAGATGTTGGATGCTGATGCCGATGCCGATGCCGATGCCGATGAAGACGCAGATTCAGATTCGGGCCCCAAGTCTAAAGCGACCAGCTGTTGGCCTTGTGCTCGGCGCTGGCTGGCATTATTTTTGGAGACTCGAGTCTCGCTCTCTCCGCTGCCTCGCCTCTGGATGATGACTCGATGCGATTGAGTAAAACTTATCCAAACAACAACAAAGGCATTAATAATGTTTGTGTTCCTCGGCGCTGGCTATTTCTGCCCGATCAACCGACCGCTCGCTCGATCGCTTGGAATTGCGACTGTTCAAACGTGGACTTATGCGATCTCCTCTCCTTGGGGCCGCACCACCATTGATGATAACTGAGATCAGGTGCAGCCAGGAATTGAGATGGCCTGCATTGGCTAATATTGGGGTTTCCCATTGCATGATTGGGCGCGCTGGATACGTTCCTTTATTAGCTTAAGTGTTCTTTCATTTGGTTTTTGGGTCATCACGAAAATAGATCGTTATACGAAGTATCTCTATATGAAGTTGATTGCAATGGGATCGTATCAGTAGCGCTGATACACCATCCATCCATCCTTTGAGATATGGCTTAATGTTGAGGTCTTACTTGGAACTTACTGAAAATGTCTAAGCTATTTCAGATATTTAGATAGATATTTATCTTAAGAGGATTCTTCAGGTAAGAACATATTCTCCGTTAGACCTCAACATTGAGTACTATATTCTACAAACTTTACAAGGTAAGCCCCACCTGAGAGTAGGCCTTACAAATACTAAATATGTATGGTTAGCACATTAAATAAACTATAATTAATAGTATTCGGATTTTCTAAAATTAAACCAAGATCATGTAATCTTTGTTGAGTTGCAATGGCTGGGTTCTTAAGAACCTCTCAACATTCAGTTTGTTTTACGAATGCCACAAGTCTGTTTATTGGCTCGTTATCATTGCCACTCTTCTAATGCCAGTTTCAATTTCCGAAAGCCCGCATTGCAGCCACCCACCTAGCCGGATTTTCCTCTCCTTTTTTCCTCGCAGCCAACTATGTATCTGGCTGCCCCTCCATTCCGCATTTCACTAGCCCTTGCCAATTCCCATCGCCCGTCCGAGTTGTCCCTGTCGGATTAGAGTTTTGGCCAGGGCCAAAAGCTGGTTACGTTCAGTTCAGTTCCCATCGGTTCTGGCTGCCCGGAGGGGGAGTGTGTTGAAAGGGTACGCTTAGAGCATCGATGCAACTCCACTTTTATGATTTAGACACTGCAAAGTAGTATCTAATATTACTTTGAGTATGTTCTTTGTGAATAAATATATTCGTTTTGAAAAGTAGACACCTTTGGCCCTCTTTAAATCCTTAAACTCATAGTGTTCAAATATTATTTGCTGAGGAAGATTCTGAAAATATCATATAGAGGAACTTGAGACTATCAGAACTATCAGAAGTGACTCTAAAATCGCTGTTGCTTCGAAATCAATTGAAATAGGGCTTAAAAGTATGCTACAAAAGTTTACATCTTACAAGGAAAGAGATGTATCAATGAATTTAGGACCTACTATATTGTAATGCCTACTTTAAACACCACTTGATTTACTCGAGTGTATAATAAACAGGGGAAAGGGGTTTTCTTTTCGAAAAAGACTCTTACAAATATACATAATAATAATAATAATAAGATAATTCGCTATGGATTTGAAATTAATTTAATGGACTTGCAATTAATTTCGTTTCTTTTATTCATACTTTCTGACACCTTTTCAAATGATTTGATTTCTGAGGCTCCCTTGACTGAATACGTTCGCAGACTCTACACTTTTTTCTTCAAGTGCAATTGGCAGTGGGGAATGCGAACGGAGACGTGGCCTGGAGGGAGGCTCGATTGCAGCTCCACGACCGCGCCACTCGAAGGAAGAAATGCGATTGCCGATTGAGGTTATAATGGATTTCGACAGTCCGAGAGTTGCACTCCGTCTGCGACGTTGGCGTCGGCAGCGGCGCTGGCGTTGGAGCCGACGTCGCAGTTGCAGCGCAGCACTTTGTTCGCCGTTTCTGCAACGCTTATTAGCTTAATTTGCCGCTGCCACGACGGATGCTGAAAGCTGGATGCTGGGATGTTGGGATGCTGGGATGCTGCTGCTTTTGCGGTTGTTGTTCGTGTTTTTATTTAATCTTTTTCCTTCCTGTGCGCTTATGGCATGCAACATGCTTCTGGCTTTGAAGTTCTTCGGCGACTGTTCGAGGCAACTTCAAACAAGTTCGAATTCGCGGCGTTGCAAGGTGCAGGCATGTGCCCCAATCCCGACCATTTCGAGTGTGCGACGGAGCGCGGCGTTTTGGGATTTGCATATATGCAAAGCACTTGGCAGCGCCGTGCAGAGCGTAGCCAAAAATTCGGAGACTGAGAATCGAGACTCACATGTTGCATATTCGGGTTCGCCTTTAATTTATGCCGATTGCGCTCGCTCGCTCTGCCTCGCTTTGGCCAGTCCAGTCCATTTGCCATCTCACTCGTTCGACGGCGACTCGCTGTGGCCTCCGTGCAGCTCTGCGTTTACAGTTAAAGCTATCAATGTCATCGCTTGACAGACAGGCGGACAGGTAGCGCCACTCGCATAACACACTCGCCTAAACTACAGTGCTCGCTCGCCAATTAGAACTTTTCCCCAAAAGTTAACAAAATAAGAATGGTATAAAAACTCCTGTAAGGGTGACACTAAAAATTGGTAGCTAATGCTAAAGCAATTAACAAATTTAATAGAATAATATTACATACAGAGTATTTATGCATGGAAACTATGATTTTGTCTACTAATAATGGAATTTTATATACCAAACTGAGAAGGAAACATTTCTAATTAACAGTTTATTAATTAATTTAATTAATTTACTATCTAATGCCTTTAAACGTGCACAAATATATGGCTTAATTCCTTTTTAGGCTTACTGAAGTCAACCGAAGAGCGACCCTGGCTTTGGAGAAGTTGTTTTTTGCAATCTGCGAAGCACTTGAATCCGACCAAAGAGCTTCTAATTTGCGAGCGAGCACTGTGTGCGGGTTTATCTGTCTATCTGAATGACCAAGGGGGGTTTGCGGGGCCGGAAGTTGAAGGTCGTTCGTTCTCCCTGTCACACTCACACCAACACACACACTGTCGGTCGTACGTACACTCTCATATTTATTTATTACTTTTTATGTTGTTTTAATGACGCCGCCAACGACGACGACGACGTCTGCTCTACTTCATCTGTTTCGCTGCCGACGTCGCTGCCAGCGGCGCTGCTTCCAATCTCTGCCTTCTCCTTCGGAACCAACTATTGGCATCTCTGTCGCTCGCCCGCGATTATTTTCGGGTTATTAAACCAACCGCAAAACAACTCAGACAGCAGACAACAAATACAACAAGCAGCAGCGGCAACAACAACCCCCGTACGACAGCCACTTGCAGTTTTTGAATTGCTGATTAATTTTATTGCTTGTTGTAATGATAAATTCGTTTTTTTTTTTCGGTTTCTGTTTTGATCACTTGCTTCGCCGAGCTACACGTGACTCTTGACTCTGCCGCAGCGCTGCTCTTGGTCTCCGTCCGGCCTTTGCTCTGCCTCTGCCGTCTATAATTTATTAATTGTGCTCAGAACGTGAAGCGCTGTCGTTGTCGTCGCCGCCGTCGCCTTTTTTGTTTTGATACGCCACTTCGTGCTGGCAAAGGGTTGGAGAGTGTGGAGAATGGAGAGTGAAGCAAGTTGTGGTTTCTTTTATTGCAACTCCTTGTAGAGAGACCAATACCCAAGCACAAACACAGCATGTGCACGTCACAGACTTTCTGGATATGTCACCCCCAGTGGGAGGGAGATGTGTTCAGCGATGCGAGAGTAGAGTAGGAGGCGGCTGCATGTGTAGGTCCTCGTGACAGACAGAGATGGCCAGACATGCAGAGATAGCGCTTCAGATATTAACATTAACCTTAACAGAGGTTTGGCGTGGACTAGCAGTACTCAAATTAGTCCGGTGTGGCGTTAATTACTGGCGGATTATGCTTAGTTTGAACCGCATAAAAGCCAAGGATCAATTGGAAAATGTCCTTAGATATCTGCCTAATGGAATTTTAATGACGCCTTAGCTGAGATTAAGAGTTCTTAATCACGGAAGAGCCCTTCGTTAGGAATCGTCCATGAACACATCGAACCATAGTTTTCACTAGATACACAGAAGTTTTTACTGTAGTTCATTAAACCATGTGGTATCTGGGTATTCCCCATTAGTCACCCGTATTATGCATTCTTGCACTCACCTTGTTTTCCCCTTGCGATCTTCCCCTTTGTTTCGTAATTGGAATCGCACTTTCGCTCTCCGTAGTTCAGTCAGACACAAACACCCGCCGCCAGTCCCATTCATTCCGATTCCAATTCCAATTGGAATGTCATTTATTAGGGGCGATCATTACGTAGACAGTTGTGTGTTTGACAATTTCAATGGGTTTTCTCACGCTAAGGCAGCGCTGCCGGCGTCGTCGTCGGCGCCGCTTTGTCTTTTATTCCACTCACACTCACCCATTCATTCATTCAATTTTCATGCCCGCTGATTGTTTGTTTGCTTCCGTCTGCTCTCAACTCTGAATTGTTTTTTTTTGCTTTATTTATTTGGCTAATAATATAAGTCAAATCGAAATTATTTATGACACCCGGCATCGAATGTGAGTCCGATTCCGAATTCGAATTCGAATTCGACCCTACCCCAACCCAGCTGTTCGTTGGGGCTTTGTTTTGATCGTTATGTAAATGGCGGGCGGCGAGATGATTTTTATTGTTTTTATATTGCCACGGTATAATCGCCGGCGTGGGTTGAGTTTTGATAGTGAAATATATCGCGTGCCGCCGGTGCTTGTGTGATGGCTCGTAGTAAATATTTGGTTTTGTCTTAAAAAAAAGCGCTCAATGAATGCCAAACAGAACCACGAACAGCTGATCTAATCGCAAATGCTTTTTATTCCAAGATTTATCAATCTTCTTATAGTTTTCACCAAAATCATTTCTACAAATATGTTCTCTGTATGTTCTTCTTGTAAATATTTATAAGTTACTCTTGATTGAATTTCTTAAGTTTGGATAACTTTAAGCTAATTTATTTACACTAAAAAAATTAACCAAGGCACTTTTCTTAACACGATTAAGTTATTTCATATATCAGCAATAGCTATTATGTATTAACCTCTGGTTCCTCTGCTTAGCACAACATAAAAAGGATTGACGGGGATTCCCCGGTAGTTAAATGTCAAAAAAAAAGAGAGTATCTTGCTACCCATTCCATCGAAAAAGCAAAACAAAAAAAGTAGCGGCATTTTTTCTCGTTTCCATGAATTTTCTCTTGATTAGAAACTGCAAAGCAAAACAAAAACCGGAAAAAGGGTTATTTTTTATTGCTCTCCGCATATTCGCCGTGTGTCGCTATGTGTGTGTGTGAGGGCTTGTGTTTACTTCCTAACTTTCGGCGATTCCCTTGATATTTTTTGTTGTTTTTATTATTATTGTCCCCGGCTTGGGCTGACTGCGCTGCCGCCGTCGCAGCTGGCGTCGCGAGCTTTTAGCATTTTTAAATTGACGTTTATTATGCGCTGCTGCCGCCGTTGCCTTCGCTGCCTTTTTTATTATTTTTCTTTTATTTTGTGTGTGTGTGTGTGGGGGCTTTGTGTACTCAACATTGTTTTTGTATCTCTCTCCTTGCGTTGGCGTCGGCGTCGCCGTCGACTGAGGCAGCGACAGCGCTGTGCTGCTTCGTTTCTTTAGTTTGTTTTGGTTTTTAATTTAATCGTTTTTGTGGCCGCTCTTTGTTGTAGTTGTCGTTAAATGTGCTTAGCACGTGCTGCGGGTCTTTTTTCGCCTGACCGGCCTCTTTCCTCTCCCTGCCCCCGCCTCTGTCTGTCCTCGCTCTCTCGCTCTTCTAGCAGTAGTTGTTGTTACGGCTGTTATGGTTGACTCTGCCTTTGCCCTTTTGTGTCTGCTCTTGATGCTTATTAGCGAGTGGCATTCACTCACTCACTTACTCACTCGCTCAATTCTCCATTCATTCATGACAGCAGGTTGCCGTTGCCGCTGCTGCTGCTGCTACCATCGCTTAGAAACAAGTGGCCAATAAATTATGACCAGCAAGAGCAAGAGCAAGAGCAAAAGAGTAAGAAGAGGAGGCGGCACCGGCAGAGTAGCAAGCACAGCCCATTATTATTGCCCATTGAAAGCGTAAATGGTAAATACACATAAAACCGTTATACGGTACATCCTAGATAACGGGAATTTTTGCATTACGTGCAACACTTTTCCTGTTCGTAGCATAAAACATCCTTCTAATACTTTATTTTCCCAAATCTATTTAGTTTATTAATAAAATTAAAAAAAGAGGGGGTTTAACCAATATAATTCCACGTCCTCTTCAACCGCTTGTTCAAATTAGAGATGTTGGCCTGTATTTATAGACTGAAAAAAGGGTTTGTCCGCCGGTAACTGCCGCTCTTTCCCTTCGATTGAGTGTGTGTGCGTTTGAGTGTGTTTGTGACTTTTTATGGTACGGAAACTGACCTAAGGTATGCGGCGGGCATTTGCATGGGACCGATAATGAAAATGAGTTGCGAATGGGG
This sequence comes from Drosophila pectinifera, assembly GCA_008042775.1. Taxonomy (NCBI): domain Eukaryota; kingdom Metazoa; phylum Arthropoda; class Insecta; order Diptera; family Drosophilidae; genus Drosophila; species Drosophila pectinifera. The sequence goes on along the minus strand of VNKC01001569.1, from coordinate 38,386 downwards.
CGTCCCCGGCCATCACATCCACCACCCCGTTCCGCCCGAGGAACGGGACAGGCGCAAGTCATGATGCTATTATTATACAACGGTCGGACTTTGGTACGTCACTGTGTCAAGGACAAGTGGACTCCTGCATGGGTGTATGAGCATGTGTCTGTGTGTGTGCGTAAGTTGGCAAGAGTATTTATTGTTGATTTACCGTTTTACGGCCTCTGTTGCGGTTAATCATTAACATGGAGCGAGAGCGAACGAGTCTGTTGACTTCTTAACAGCAGACTTTCCTCGGTGGCTTGATTTTGAATGTTAGTTAACCCTTACTTCCTTTCGCCGGATTGTTTGGCATAATTTAAATGTTAAGAAGTACTTAGCATGGGGGCTTAGATCCAAGAAATATGGGCAAAAGTTTCATTAAAATTATGTTAAAATTATGTTTTGTTAAAATGGATAGATGTTAGATTTAGAATCAAATAAAATGATTCCTAATAGTATGCAACAAACTAAACTCACAAATTCCCATGATTGTGGTAACAAAATATTTCAATGCACACCTTTTTAAATTGTTTTCGAATTTAGTCCTGTTTTTGTGACACCTGTGACTATGGGAATTTATAATTTTTTCCCCGTTGCGAAAACAACAAAAGGAATCATATAAAGTGTTTCACCCTAAAAAGTGTAGTCAAAATTTGCTGACACCAGAGCACACTTTTCGGCCAATTGTGGGTCAAGTTTATTTCGATAAATTGCATTTTCCTTTTGTGTTTTATTTGGGGAAAAACTTGAACTGCGATGCCTGCAACGGATCTTGAATGCCAATGCACTTTACACGCCCCCAAAAACCGAAGAAGGCACCTCCTGCCGTTATCCTGCCCCCACCCTTGACGCATATATGACACTTTTGCAGTTTTTGTTTTGCTCGCCGGCTTCTACGCCCAACCGGACACCCTTCCCCACCCCCTCTCTCAATTTCCATCATCACAAAAACTTTCATTTAATTGCTGCAGGCGGTGGAAGTAGGGAAAGAAAAGAGAGACAGAGAGAGAAAAAACATTGTGCCATTGCTGTTGTTGGCTTTTGTTTACTTTGCTTCGATTGTGCCAGGGGCGTAGGGCGTGGGTGGGATGGTGGTGATGTAGGGGGTCTGCTGAGACCTCATCTTGGGACTGGAAATCGAATCGAAATCGGGGAATCGAGCGGGGAAAATGGATAACTGACGACTGCGACGCGTGCTGCGTGCTGTGCGTGCCTACTACGAATGCCCCACAAGGATAGGATGTGTGTACATATGCGTGCTTCTCCGCTGGGAGCAGCGGGCCCCATTGCACCAATGCCCGCCCCCTCTGTGCTCCAACCCTGACCAATCCATTGAGCATTTGCCAGCCGTAGCCAAATGGCTTTTCAATTGGTTTCGCCGGTAAACGGCAAAAGAAGCACGCGCACAAAACATAAAGGCCGATAGAGGAAACTCAAGAATCAAAACAAAGATAGCGAATGCAGTGAAGATTTGCAGGTGGAACATGTGCTCATCATATGCCATCGCTTACACATCGAGAAATATTTGGACGTTTGAAGGTTTCTTAGTATGAGCTCTAGGCCAACGAGATATATTATGATTTTCTATAGGGAATGGTTTTAAGATTATATACCAAGATTTGTAATAAGACGTTACCCTATATAGGGCTCCAATTTGGATCGATTTTGATAATAGGGATTAAAGGATATTATGATCTTATTTAAGACCATATTAAAGGGGTAACAAATTGTTTAATTTCCAAGTATTTGTTGGCTAAGGATCTATAATCTTACTGGATACTGAAAGCCTTTAAATATACCTTAAATTATTCTTTTAGAATAATAAAATAAAAGCGTTTAGGATATTATCGGGATATAGCATAAAAAAAGGTTTTTACCACGATCAAAATATTTCAAATCGCTCCAAAATATTTTACTTAAAATATAAAATTGTGATTTACTTTTAATATTATAATAGCATAAACATTAAGTGAATTTAATTTAAATTTACAAGAATCAAGTGCAAGATAGGATAACCAAATAATAAGAGTCTGATCAGGTTTATATATAATATATATAATATATATAGAACAGCATTCACTTATAAGTGTTTCTAAATGGAATCAAAGACCAAAAGAGGAACCCCTTATCTATATCATATAGAACAAGATCTAGGAGCGGTTCAGTTGAAGGAAATGCATGGCGAACTATATATAACCCTCCCACATCTTATCGCGATCTACTTACATTAGCTTCGGTCCACATTTTCATGGTTTGCCGCAGGATCTTGAGAGGAGGTAATCTCGGCTGGCGGTTATCTTAGTTTTGGCGCCTTTTTCACGAGAAGCTTGTCGTTATGGTTGTGGGTTCGGTTTGCTCTTAGCCGCAGCTCCTCATTTTGCCGGGTTTTTCTTTATTTTTGATATTTATTTTTTGAGGAGCGATCGCAGGTGATGAAGAACAATTTGCAATTGCACACACTACACACAACAATAACAGCACACTCACTGGCACACACACAAGCACACACAGTTTTTGCTGTGCCCCTCTGTTCGAATGGGAAAATGGAAAATGGCTTGTGGAAAATTTACGTAGTTTTTTGCTCGGGCTCTGTGGCTTTGGCCGAGCGCCTTTGGCGTCGTCGTCGCTGGTCGCTTGGCGTCTTGTTGTGCGAAGTGCAGAGTTCGTACTGAGCGCTGCTTTCGGCCAGGCCAACACAGTCGACAGCGCCGGGCAGTTAGGCAGCCAGGCAGTCAGGCAGCCAGGGTTGCCACCGTTCTGTCGCGCTGTGTGGCACAAACTCGCTGCGCGTCGGCAACCCTGCCACATGCGCACACACAGCGCATTGTTGTTGCCTAGCTTTTCCGCCTCGCATTTTCGTATTTTCAGTTGCGCCGTGGAAAGCCAGCCGCCAGGCTGGTACAGAAACGGGCGCACAAGCCACAATCCCAATCCCAAGCCCCGGTCCCAGTGCCAGTTCCAGTTCCCGGCCCCACAATGCTCCCTACTACTCGAACTCCTTCCCTCTCTCCACCATTTCCTGAACTATTTTAGTGGGCCCGAGACCAAGAGACCAACAAACAAAGGCAACTCGACTTGGCTCGGTTCGATTCGGTTTGGACTGGCCTGGCCTGGCCAGAGTTTGGTTGGGTTTGCTTTGCTTTGGTCGCTTTGCTCGTTTTGATAAAGTCGATAATTGTGATTGGCGCCTAACGGTTTCTAATCGATGCCGAGCGGTTGGATCGATACTTTTGCTTATCGGTTGCCAATCGGTGGGATCAATTTTTGGAAATGGAACGAGTTGAAAGGATCATTAAGAGGTGGGGACTTGTAAGAATTAAATCTATCCGATAATTATCGAAAGTTGTTTCAAATTAAAAAATAAATTATTCTCAAAACGAGTCTTGTATTTTCCCGCTTAACTTAAGTATACAAGAAAATATGAAATAATTGAAGATAATTCATTCAGACTGTAAGTTAAATATTACTTCTAAAGACAACACTGCGTATGAGTAATATAGGAACAAAGGCTACATGGCGTATGAGTAATATATAAATCATATATGGGCCGTTGAAGCAAAATTTTTGATCTTAAAAGATATTTATATAGTTCATTATATTAAATCCATTAAGCTAAATATATTAACACTAACAGAAAATATATAACAAAAAAATATCAATAAAATGATTCGTGAACCCGTCCATATCTTCTATATCCATCTTTAATAAATATACAAATTCTTTGTTAATAATTAGTTTCTAAAAAATCTACTTAAAATTTATAAATCATATATATCATATATATCATATATATATCATATAATAATATAAAATCAGTTCAAAGACAGTTGATAAGCTAGCGCTTGAGATCATGCAAGTATATTCATTTTATTTGTGCTGATTACGAAAGCTGGATGACGTCGCACCTGATCTTGCGATTCTTATCATCGTCGCCAGCAAGTCAGGTGCTTTTGGAGCAGAGCGACCGCAGAGCCGAACGACCTTTTGCTGACTGATAAAAGTGGGTGGCTTCGGGGCGGTTTTCGGGTGGTTTTGGTAGCGAGGCAGCATCGCCTTAGGCAGGCCATCCTTCTTACTCGTTCTCGCACACACTTGCTCACTCGCTCGCTCCCAGGCTGGCTGGCTCTCGATGAGAGCAATTCCCCCCAAATTCTCCCATTCTCCCTTTCCCATGACCCCGTAGCTGACTGCTGATTGCTTTGCCTGCTCCGCTGCACACACGCACGCACACATACATTCGGTTGGAGTTGGAGTGGGAGTGGGGGAGCAAGAGGGGGGACAGAGTGGGCTCTTTGTTCAGGCACTTGCTCTCCCACAGCCACCCATCTCCATCACACCATCTCTCTCGCCCTCGGCTGCCGAAGTGAGAGCCGAAGTGGCGACGTTAGCTTCGTGCTTGAGTTCGCCTTGCTGCCGTTGTTGTTGTTCTTGCCGTTGGGCCAGCAAGGCAAAAGCCAAAGCTAGATTTCTGACTCTGCCTCTGCCGCTGCCGCTGTTGCCGTTGCTGCCTCCGCCGCTGGCCGAAGAACTCCTGGTCCAAAGCCAGCCAAAACAACCGTCGACGGATGACGACGTTTTCCGACTAACAACGGACGCGCATTTTCCACCATTTCGAGGCAAGAGCGCATTGAAAATTGTGCGACGCAGCGCAGCCTCGAAAATGGCAAAAGGGGGGGAACTGGGAGTAGGGTGAATTCAGCGAAGTGGTAATGGACGGGGCAGCAGCAGGGGGACGTCGGTATGGAGGTTCGGTTAAAGCTCTAACGATGTTGGCCGCTCTGGTGGCTGCGGCATTCATTGTTCGCCTTCGAGCGCCAAGCACTGAAAATGCCATTTGCTGTTGTTGCTAGGCTGCACTGGGGGAAAATTTTGGTTACTAACGGTGGCACAAAAAATGTATTATTGGAGATTTAAGACTTGAGAGAGCACATTTTGTAATGTACCTTAAACTTACATACTAAAACTTAAGCTTAGACTGGTATTAACTCTAACTTATAATTTATTAATTAGTAATTATATTTTTCTGGACAGTGTACCGCTGCTGTTATTCCATACACTTTGCGTATCCTTTGGCTGGGCTGTGCTGTGCTGCTGATTTGTGCGCAAAACTTTTACAACATCGCCGTGGCGGCGGCACCAGCAGAGGAACAGAATCCAAAGCACCAGCACTGGCAGCGGCAACAACAGCGACAAGAGCAACGTGAGCAGTGGCAAGAGGCAAATGGCAATAGCAACCTATGGTACGAGTCGAGTATCAGCAACATTAACGAGACTCAGCAGCGACAGCGGCGTCACCGTCGACGAGCGCCGTTGTTGTCGCGTGGTTATTGCCGCCAGTTGCGGCTCTGCTTTGTCTACGAAAGGTCGAAGACGGAGTCTGTGGTCTGTCTCCGTCGCATTTCCCGTCCAAGTCCAAGGGGGGCACGGGCCGGGGGGACGTAGCAGCAGTCGCCTTTGGCATTGTCCGATTTGGTGGAAAAAAGGGAGGAAAAGAGTTCAAATATGCATTGCCTTGGGGTTATGGGGATGGCTAATACGAGGAGAAAGACACAGAAAGAAGGGATCTTGGCCTGGCTAGAATTGACCCATCAATGGCGGTGGGGTGAGGGAAACTAGGTCTAGCTCTTGGTCAGGTGATTGAGGACAGATTCCCAATGGAAATCCAAACTTAGGTGGTCAGATTAATGAGTAAATAGTTAGCTTACCCGATCCATGAATATAAAAAAATTAAGAGTTAGATAAGGTAAAGTTTAAATGTCAAGTAGATGATACCAACATGTTGTAAACAAAATAGTATTTTAAGGATAGATAAATAACCTTTAGAGTTCGATTTTAATTAGATCATATTCAATTAATATAAATGAGGCTTTTAAGAATTAAAGAATATAATTTTCTCTATGGTAATATAAATAATTCTACAATTTCATTACAAGAAATACATATAACAATAATAAAAGTATTCCTAAGCCTTGATTATAATCGTACACCTATTTTTTTTAACTGATCTCTCATTCTTTATTTTTCCCTGATGCTTTTCACCCCTTAGAGCCTCCTAATTCATCTAGAAGAGTTTAATATGCCATCATTAAAGACTTAAGCAACTTTGCCTAGGGAACGCTTTAATAATTCTGTGTTTCTAATAAAATTCTCTTGATTGCCCGAAATGTTAATCATTTATTGATATTTCATTTCTGCCACAGGCCTTTCTACGCGCTTCTCATGCCCGACTCGAGCCGTGTCCACACCGTGCATCCCATGTAGTCTGGCTCGGGGGTTGAGTGCTCGCTTTGATGATTTTGTTTTCGAGGCTTATCCACCCCACACAAGCACAGTGGATACTCGGTTGGGAGTCACCCTCGGTGCGGCACTGGCCTGGCTAGTAAAAGACCCTGCGGACGGGGGAAAAGCTCTCTTTGGTTCCACTGGGGGATCTTGGGAAAGGATTTCGACCTGAGAGAAATCGTTAGGCAGGGCTTTCACTGTATGTGCCATGGGCTTCGCATACAAGTGCCTGGCCTCTATATACATGCATGATATACTCAAATACATATGCAGCTATATGAGCACAGAGACACACACAAACAAACACATACACTCCGGGCATATATACACACATCTATAAGTAAGCATGTGAAGGCAAACAAAACTGAAAATGCGGTAAGCCAGGGGCGTGGGCTCCAGCGGGGGCCGATGGATTGAAGGCAACTGGAAAGGGGCTTCTATAATCCGCTATTATAATTTAGTATTCCAAAAGTTTTAAGCCAAATGGAGAGTCTCATCAAATTAATTGAAGTCCTTAAATTTGATGTATTCATTGTAATGGCTTTTAATCAGACACAATATTTATTACAATTAATACAGAATAAAAGGAAAGTAAGTCAGAGCCTAAAAGGAGTAGATAAACTTTTCATTTTACGAACAGCTTTCAATATATAATAAAAAACGAGGGGTAGAAGATATAGGTGAGTATTTAGACTATAAATGGTTCTAACTTAAAATCATTGCATACTTTCGAGAGAACTGGAAAGCATTTAGGTTTCTGATGACCTCTTGAGTTAAAATGTGTTATTTGAATGCGATTTATATGTTAATATTAATCAAAACATATACCTTTAGAATGGGAAATACTTAATTTAGGTTGCTCTAGGAGCACGGCAATATAGGTTAGTATAAGCTCTTGAAAGAATGTATTAAAATATGCTTCAAATTATTTAAGAAGACGATGTGGTTTAAAAAAAAAACCAGGTATAACCTGCATAATTTTGGATAACTGGGATTTTCTTAAGCATTTTGGAAGATTTATAATTATTCGGGAAAATTATTTAATTTATTTTCTCCTTGTATATTCTTCTTATCTCTCTCCATGTCTTAACTTCGGCCTGCCTTCGGTTTAGGCCTAGGCCTGTACACCCCCTTAATATCATAGCTTATTAAGAAGACCCCCGTTTTAAAGAGGACGCCTCTGGTGTTGCTGTTGCTGCTGTGATGCGTTGCCTGTCCTTGTTGTTGCTGTTGGCTTTGCTGTATTTTGCCGCAGCAACAACAACAACAGCAACAACGAGCATTCGTTTCGTTCGTTAGATGACTTGCTCTGTGTGTGTGTGTGTGTGTGTGTGTGTATCTGTATCTCTGCTTGTACGTGTGCTGTGTGTGCGAGTGTTGTGTGTTCGTGTGTGTGTATACAGTCCTACATTTCCATCGATTTAATCTATCTGACTACGACATCAGCCAAATACACACACACACACACGCGCACACACACCGAACACCGTACACCGTACAACGTACACTGTGCAGAGGGAAACAGAAACAGAAACAGAAAACCCACCCAAAAAGTACGTGGAGAGAGTTGTCCGTCGGCTTAGCGAGTGAGTGAGTCAGTGGGCGAGTGAGTGGGTGGGTGGGTTGCCCGGTGAGAGCGTCAGTTGGTGGGCTCGTCGGTCGTCGGTCGTCGGTTCGACAACGCCGACGATCCGTACAAATAACGAAATGGCAGTGGGGTGTACGATGGGCCAGGGACTACGAATGAAAATGGGAATGGGTCTGGGTCTGGGAATGGGAATGGGAATGGGAATGGGATTGGGACTGGGTGCTGTTTTTGCTGCTGCTGCTGCTGCTGTTGGGTGGTTGCCGCTGCCTCTGCTGCTCCATGAGCAATGACACGATGCTAGGGCACCAGTTGGGAGTTGGGAATCGAAATGGGACGGAGCAGAGACTGGGAATGGTTCGTTTCGCTTCGGTTTGACTATGGCTAACAGCACTGGGCGCTGGGCGCTGGGGCTCTGGCTAGGTCTCTGGCTCGGGCTCTGGTGCTGGCTCTGGGTCTGACTCCGGTTCTGGCTGGTTCTCCGGCTTGGATTGGATTGGACTGCTGCTTTTTGGGCTGAGTTGGAGCCGCATAAATTTCGTTCGTCTAGTTGCCTCTGTGTGGCATTGTGTATGCCGACAACTACGACGGCGCCACAATTGAACTGTCAGTAAGCCGAGTGCGGGGGGGTTGGTGGCCCGGGGGAGGTGCTGGTAAATGATAAAGGGGAGTAGTGAGAGGGGCGGTACTAAAACAGAGTGTAACTCATAGTGCACAGTGTTGGAAAATCACAAAAGGATTTCCCTCCCCATCCAGCCGGAAAGCGAATAAATTCATGACGAAGCTGTAGTCTCCTCTCCAGTTCGCGAACTTCTAGGCTGAGAGCTTAGGCCAGAGTTGCCACACTTCGCAGCACTGAGTTCATTAGGGTTGCTCATAGTGGGTGCTTAGTTATCGGGTAAGAGGAAAACGAGACTCTAGAGCACCCTCTTATAATGTCTAATGGGACAATCTAAAGTTCTTCTTACTCGTTGTCTTGGTTAGTTTTAAAACTTACCCAGAGTTGCCACTCTCTGCAACTTCGAGTTTATTAGGAATGCTGAACGTGGGTGCTTAGTCATCACGTAGGGAAAAGTGAGGGTCTTAAGAGGGTGTTAATCTCTCATAAAACCAGAGGGAAAATAACAAGTTCTTAGTTCTTGAAGATGATTCTACTGGCCAGGGTTGCCATGTTTATTATTAATGCAAATTTAGTATTAGGTGTTTCTCGTCATCTCTTTATAATTGGTTGATAAATATCTAGTCAAATAATAATAATAAGAATACTACCAACAATATTTATTTCTGAAACGAAAATAAGCTAAAGGAATTCGTATAGTTCTTGGCCTAGTTACGGTGCATTCTTGGCCGCAAAGCGGAAAGCCGTATAAGGAATCAATTAATAATAATAATAATGCCGTAATAATTATTAAATAAAATAAAATAATCTTATTTAGAGAGTTTGTTATGTTTAGAAATACTTTCAATAAAGGGATTCAACAATTGAACAAGCTATGATTATCTTTTTAAGGAAATAAGTCGTTCCTATATGCTTACCTTTAATAATAACTATTTGTAAATAATTGTTTCTTATTTATTCTATTAAAAGTGTGTTAATTATTGTGTTATTGCCATGGAAATATGTATTTTAAAGATATTATATTTAATATTATATGTATTTCAAATATATTTACAACCGTTTAAGTATCTCTCCAAGTTAAGCTCCTTTCGCTCAGTGTTTATTCATCTATTGCCATGGCGACAACAATGAAGCAACAATGCAACAAAGCTAGCCCTCTGGTTAGAGGATAACTTCGCCGTAGAGGAGGCGGTCGGAAACGAGAACGGGCGGTGCACTCCACTCGGTGTGGAATCGGAACTGGAGGGCAGAGTAGGAGTCGTCGCCGTCGCCATCGCCGTCGCCATCGCCATTGCCATCGCCGTTGCAGTAAGAGCTTTGGGCAGCAGTTCACTGATTGCTGGGGCAGCTGAGCGAGCGCTGAGTTGGAAATGGGTTGAGCGGCGGCGACTCTGTGCACTGAACTCATCGGGCCCCCAAACTAAATAGAATGCCATGTGGGGATGCGCTCGTCCTGCTCTGGCTCCTGCTCCTGCTGGTCACCAGTGGTCGGGTGCAGGAGTTTCTCGACTAAAAGGACAATGATGACCATGAGAGGACGCACGAAATTTCGGCATGGCTCGCTTTTAATGGTCACGGGGATGGAATAGTTGCATGTTACGTATACGTACTGTAGTCTCCAGGGCGTGTGTGCATGTGTATGTGTGCAGATTCGGATGCAGACTCAAATGCAAATACACAGATACAGATACAGATGCAGGCAGAGAATCGGATACTCATAAACATGGACATGGCCACGTGCATATGAAATACTGACCGCTGCATAAGGGAACTCGCACATTAAGTTTTGCGGGCGGCTTGCTCTCGTTTTTGGCCCAAGACCTGAGTGAGGTTTTGATCCCAGCCAAGTGAAGTCTTAGCCATGGTTGGGTATTTACGGTGTTTCTAGGAACAATAGATACAAGGATTGCTCGAAAGAGTTCAAGCTTGAATCTAGAGTTTAAGAGGAAGAGAGAAGCTTTGTTGCCGCTTAAAGTTGTCTTGCTTGTTTCGGTTGGAAGAGGGAAATATGTATATTGAAATATGAAATACTTTATGTATTAACAGGAAATTGAAGTGGATTCTGTATCAGAAATTAGGGTTCATTTCTTGTCTTGGTGGAAATAAGGACAATTAGTTAAGGAATTGCAATATTGAGCTGTGTAATGAGGTAGTTGAGGAAGCTTTTTCTTTTGTAAAAATGTAATAGTTATTAATATATAATATAATATATTCTATATTCAATTATTATATATATATTCAATGTGCTATATTTGTCATAAGAAATAATTCTGAAATCCAGATCTAGGGTTTTTTTTAATAAGTTCTTAATTAGGAAAATTAAAGCAAGCAAGTCTTTAATAAGATCTTAGTTAAGGCTATATATGGTCCAAAATCATACGAATCTTTATAAGGAAAGCTCATTTTGAACAATTATCTTTTCTATTATTTTCTTCAGATTTTTGTATAAGTATATTTAGTATATTTAAATAGTATTAGTACTTAACTTAAAACAAAAAGCTTTACCATTCAAAGACTATCCTCATTAACAGTTATGACTTCTTAGATTTTATAGAAGACATACTTTTACAAACTACCAACTTTGTAAGCTGATTTATGGGGACTTCCCCTGAAATACCAACAAGAACCATTCATTCCCAATTCACTGAATGATTTTCACGCCTAATTACTGGCCGCAGTAATTTCGCTTGGCGCCAATTGTTGTTGCTGCTTTTGGCTAAGACAAACCTGATTTCCGTTCTGGCCCCTAAAAAAGTTAAAAGGGGCGAAACGAGAACCACTTGTTACTTTTGGGCTCTCATTTCTGTGTTTTTTTTTCGCGCTCGCTCTTATCGTTTTGGGAAAGCGCCAAAGTCAAAGTGGCCGAAAGAGCATTGAACGTAACACTTTCGCTGATGACGTAGCAGCAGCGGCACCAGCAACATTGACTAATGATAGATGGATGAATGGCTGAACGGCTGAATGGATGGATGGCTGTGTTGTTGGATGCTTTTCGGGGCTTGATGTGGATGGCTTTGAGTGACAGGTTCGCCGCTGGTTGTTCCGCGTCACCTTGCCCATTCCCCACTTGCCGCTTGCATACATTACACAGCAGCAGCAGCAGTGGCAGCAGTGGCAGTAGCAGCGGCAGCGGCAACACCCATAAATAAATAAATAAAAAAGCAGCCAAAGGAGCAGCAACACAAAGGCGACGGGCATTGCGGGAGTTTTGCGGGGAGGCAGTAAATTTTTCAAGGTCGCCGCTTGTCTGCTGCTTTCGAGCATGAAAAATGCAAAACAAACGCCAACGTCACCGTCTGCGTCGACCGAGGCAGCTCTGCTGACGCTGGCTTCGGCTTCGGCTTCGAAGCGTCTGCAGGGACAACAAAAGTCTGTCATAATTCACATGCGAGTGTGCCGGCGAGCCCCTCTGCCGGGGGGTTGCCCCAAGCCCCCTACTCCCACTCCCCTTCCCCTTTTCCCCAACCCTCCGCAGACATAGAAGCTTTAGTTTAGCAGCGCCAAACAGCTGGAAAAATGTATTTAAAGGCAAACGCACGAGCACGAGCAGCAGCAGCAACAATAACAGCAACAACAAGAGCCACCCCCTCAAAATACAAGCCACCCCCCGACGGGCTGCAGTTATCCACACACACACGCCCATGTGTGTGTGTGCGAGAGTGCGGCTTTCCCGGAGTCTGAGTCTGCATACAAAACCATAAATTGAAATTACGCTCTGCCTTCGATGCTGACGTCAACGTCAGCGGCGATGCCGCAGCACTGCCGCTGCCGCCGATTCTGCCTCCGCCGACGTTGACTGCGCCGCAAACGCTTAAAGGGGTTGGCTAAAGTTTTTCACTTTTCACGGCGGCGCAAAGAAAAAAAAATAACAAATAAAAAATAATAAAACCGAAATTGCTGCCTGCCAAGAAAGAGCGGCAAAAGAAACTTTCGCTTAAAAAGGGGGCAGCCACGGGATAATACACAAAGGAAAAAGGAGCTTAACATATGTTCCATTAGTTATTTATAATTTAAGTACAATGAGTACAAAGCTAGATCCTTACTAAGGCTTTCTGAAGTTCTATTAAAATAAAAATCTCTGAAGTTCTCTCAAAAGTTAAGCATTCCTCAAAAAAATCTCATATGACAAATATTACTTCTTCGATTTATCTGAATTATGCTATAGATTTATGAACAAATTTAGATATTTTCTGTACTTATTTCAGCGAGAAAAAAAACTATAAATCATTGTTTCTATTAGTGCTGGAAAAACACTGAAATTTATAGATTTTGGCCCATAAACTTCTCAAAATCATTGATTACTTTCCGACTATAGTAGATACATTTATAGATAGATATAGAAATATAGATACTTTATTTAAATGTAAGCTTTGGTCTTGAATAGGAATTTAAATTAAATGAAATAAAAGATTAGAACCTTAATTTAAGATTTCTTTGACCAAATATTCAAATTTTTAATGTCGCAATGGTATCTGAACATCTATTAATATGGAATAATGATTTTTTAGAGCAGGGACTTAATAGAGTTCTGAGTCGAACGGAATATTATGAAAACCGAACATAAAACTGCCTAAAATTAATATCAGCTTGGTTTAGTTTACTAAGTAAAAGTTCTACCTTATAATCTATATAATTTCATTTAAGAGCTAGCTAATATAATTAATAATACTTATTAAAACCTATTTTGTACTGAAACTACTCTTATGCCAAAGACTTCTTTGTAAATCTATATAATTTAACTTAAGAGCTAGCTAAGAATCACATTTAATTAAATTTATTAAGCAATATTTTCTATTGAAACTACTTTTATGTCAAGTACTATTTAGTATATTGCAGGAAAAGGCCTCACTTTTAAGAGTTAATAATAAATACCAAGACCTCAGAAAAACCTAATATTTTTTAAAGATAATATTCTCATAAAATTGCCATTATTCGAAACAACTAAACACAGTCTAAAACTATGAAAATATCACCTTTAAAATGGCCAGAATAATGTAATAACTCAATGGAACGCTTTCGGGATATGCAAATCTCCGGAGACCTCAGTGACAAGCCATAAATTCTGTATATTGAAGCAACTTTTTTGCGCAGTATATAAGACGGAGATGTGCAGGAGGGGACCTCCAGGAGGACTCTTGCTCCTGCGGGTGGGGAGAACACCCTGCCCCATTGCCACCCCGCTGATTAAGCGCCGCAAGGAGTCGTCACCGTCTGCAGTCTCGCTTGGCATTGTTGTTGTTGTTGTTCTCGGCTTGGGCCTCTGCTGCTGCGGTTTCCCAGACTCACGAGGATGAGATGCAGGCCGGGTGGGGCACGCAGGCGATGGGCGTGAAAGTGATGCAGCACCACCATTGGGGCGGGGGGGAGCCAAGGGAGTGAAGGAGTCCAGGAGCAGCCGTGGATGGCGGATGGCGGCGTCTACACTTCATGCATTTGCATAACTCCTCGACGCACTTTGACATGTGGCAGACCAAGTGTTTGGCTCATATGAATGAACACAGTCATTGTGTGTTGGTGCTTGTGTTGGTGCCTGTGTTGGTGGCTGTGCCTGTGTGCGTGCTGCTCGCTTGTATGTATTTGGGTCACATGGATACACGCACGGGGCCACAGACAGCCGCCGCCAAACAAGGAGGCGGCCGGAGCAGCAGGACACGGCTGGTTCTCGGCCAAATTGCACCGCAGCCTGCGGTTGCCTTGGCTGACCTTTCGCACAGCGGGCGGTGTCAGCTGAAAGGGAGGAAACCATCACACAGCCTTCCGAGGTGTCATCACATCACATTTCACCTGCTCACCTGCTCGCTCACCTGCTGGTGCTGCTGCCGCTGCCGAAAACTTTTACCAGGTCAAGTCGCCAGCTCGTCGCTTTCTGCACAAACCAATTAGTGGGTCATGTTGCCGATTGTTCACCGCTGCAATCCGACTATAAATATTGATATGCGGGGGCAGGGGGTTAGGCGGAAACAGACACACACCTACACACATTTAAAATACAGGTACTGGTTGTATCTGTATCTTTTCTAGATATTTGTAAATTAAATAGAGTGAAATTCAGTAAGCTAAAGTACTATTAGTTATGGGAATACTATTACTATTTATATATTTGTTTTATTTATTTATTTGTATGTATAAATACTACTTTAAATACAAAACATTTGTTAAAGACTTCAAATTAATTCAAATTAAACATAAATAGTTGGACATATTTCAGAATCCCTAATCATTACATAATATAATACTTAATACATATTATAATTACTGTATCTTAAAGATGATTTAATCATTACAATTTTCATATAATTACTTAGGTATTTTAGAGCTGATCTAATCATTACAATTAACAACCAGGTACTGCTTAACCCTCGTTAAAGATTATAAATCATTTCTCCCATAGTGTTTTATATATTTTTGTGATGTCATCATCGATGGCAAGGAAACATATGTGATAGCTATCTCCTGTTATTCCGATTTGCGGCACAACTGTTGACAATATAAAATCTAATCAAACTGGATTCATTTTCCATTAGAAAAAAGAAACAAAAAAAGGGGGGAAAACATAGATCAAATAGAATATTAAATATATATAGAGTATAAACTTTAAACCTGTCAAGTAGCTAGAAAGAACAGAATAAATAAGAAGGGAATAAATACTTTAGCTCTGCTAAATATGTAGAAATTACTATAAATATCTATGTGAAATTGTTCTCAATAAATCAGTATAAATAAGTAACAATTGAATAGATTTTATAAACAAATAAGTAAAATTTTTAAAGCCTAAAAAACACATTTTGTGGAAACAACTTAGCGGCCAACCAAACGTTCTCAAGATCGCCAAATCCTTTCCCCCCTCATTAAAAATGTTGGACTTTCTTTCTTTCTGCTAGATTGCAATTTGATTTTGTTCGCTTTTCTGTGTTTTCCTCTGGCCGGAGCTTTGGTTTTACCAATTCCAACGACAGCTCGCAGCTTAAATGCCAGAAATTTAATAAACAATTCTAGTGGAATATATTTTCGGGCTCTGTGCGTTGCTGTTGCCGTCGTTGCCTGCTACCAGCAAGAGTCCTCGTCCTCCAATCCAGCTCAGCTCAGGTCCTTGCTTTCCTTTCCTTACCATTCCATTTCCCCCCCACCCAGCACCAACCTAACATCAATTCCTTCTACTGCTGCTGCTCCTGCTTCCACTTCTTCTGCTGCTGCTGCTCCTGCTCCTGCTCCTGCTCCAGCTCCTGCTCCTGCTGTTTGTATAAAAACAAGGAGGCCAGGACAGCACAGGAGAGGCGGGAGCAGCAGCAGGGGGGCGGCGGTGGAAGCGGGATAGAGAAGCATTACGACAACACCAACCAGCCAGGGCAGCAACAACAACAACAACCAGAACAATGCGAATTCTTGGCGTGTTAGACTTTTCCCCAGCAACAACAAGCAATTCGCTTCGAAATGAAACGAACGGAGCAAAGGACGAAGCTCTGCTCCTGCTGGTTTTTGGTTTGCACATAGAGAAAAGTTGGGTACTATTTGGGAATTATATTTTTAAGATATTTATAGAGGTATCCTGCAATGGATTCTGAAGTTTATTTAAATATTTTAAATTAAATGTAAAAACCTATCAGTATCCTACTGCGGACTAAGACTAGATCCACCTGGAAATTCTAGACTACTTCTTGTGTGCTTTAGACGAACTCATAATAATGGATAAGATTAATAAATTTATAAATTACGCTCATAATTTAAATATATACTATTCCTAACTATTATTTTGACGTTCAATATATTTGTAAATTACGCCATCATAATTTAAAAATATACTATTATATTATATATATACTAAATATATTTCATAATTTTAAAATATACTTCTCTTAACTAGTATTTTGACAATAAGCTTGCCTACTTATTTTGAATAATAAAAAGAAGATGAAGATCCAGACCTAAGTTAACAAGCTATATTTAATTAAATAAAATAAGTAACGAATTAATTTGTTTCTTTAAGCATTTTAAAGTTTTAGGCACCCTTTTAAAGGATTTTATGTCCTTAGTGATTACTATGTCATCTCAGTATGACCTTTGTGAGAAAATGAAAGAAAAGGAAACAAATTTGGAAATAAAGTAAAGATATAATTGCAGTTTCAATTAAGAATTATATCTAAAATATAGCTAAGAGATTTACATTAATTTATTTATTATTTAAAATCCTCTATTTCGCTCTTGGCCCTTATTTTTGAACTGTGTTCTCTCGACCTCAGAGCCTCAGAGCTTCAGCTTCAGAATCAGCTTCAGTTCAGCTCGCTTCTATCTCTGCGCATCTCTGTAATCATCATCAACACCAAGGCAAGGCAAGGCAAGGCAAGGCAGTCAGGCAGCCATCCTGTCCTCGTGCGCAATATCCTTGTCGTCCTTTCAGAGGAGCACACACACATACAGGGGCATCCAGCGAGACAGACACCGACACACAGGACCGTACACATTTTCCATTTTCGTTTTCATTCTGGCCAAGTCTTCCTCCGCCTGGCTATCCTTGTATCCTCGTATCCTTGCCGTTCGCCGTTCGCCGTTTGCCGTTCCATCCTTGCCTTGCCTTGCCTTGGCTTGCCCTGTGCTGTGCCGAGTCGAGTCGAGTCCTTGCTGCTTCATTATTTCAGCATGCGGCTGCTCGATGCCTTTTCTATCTGATGGATACGTATACGTACCGTGGGCCACGTTCAGACTGCTGCTGCTGCTTCTGCTGCTGCTGCTTTCCTTGTTGTTGCCGTGAATTTGCGGCATTTTATCCTTCGCTCAAGCATGGCTCTCTGTCCCTGTGTGTTTGTGTGTGTGTGTGTGCGTTTGCCTGTTTCTGTGTTTGTGTGCTTGTGTCTGTTTGTGCTGACAATAAAAGTTTCGTACACACACACACACACCCATGCATCCCACAGACACACATACACTCACATGAAAGCTTAATGCTTTGTCGCTGTATGCCGCTGCTGCTGCCCGTGTGTATGTATGCGTGCAGGAGTGTGTATATGTTTAGCCCATCGTATTTCAGAGCAAGTTTCATTTACCCTATAACCATGAAATTGCCAAGGAGGCTATAGCCGATCTATAATGGTATTTGGCTTAATCACAGAATCAGAAGATCGTCTTTAGTTTGGGCTAAATAATTTTGGCAGATCAGAGCTGCTCACAGTGTGACCCTGGGTGTTCCGTGTTCTTCGGCTCTTCGCACGATGCCAGCCGAAGGCGACCCGAGTGCCTGCTTATAAGAGCCGAGGTCAGCTTCGTGTCGAGTGTCTCGGTGGCCTCGGGGACACTATAAGGGCACCTATGATTAAGAAGCCTTAATTAAATTAATTAATTAAAGAAACGAAAAGAGCGGAAGAGCTAGAGAAGCTTCTTTTAGAATTCTAGCCACAATTTTTAATTAAGATATAGCTAAACTATTTAAGATACCTGATTTAAGATAGAGGATTTTCTTTTTTTTTAATTAATTGTTGCAGTTTTACATATTAACTTTTTTAAAGAATTTTTAAATTGTTTAAAAATTAATGTAAATGTACTAATCAAATATTGGAACTTAATGAAATACTCATTTTTACTTTACAAATACTTAAAGCAAATGTAGAGCCCATAAAAACATAAACATAAAAACATTAATAACATAATTTCCAACTCTCAGGGCAGAATCCTTTTCGGCTATGCCCAGTTTCCACCTCCCATCCTGGGCTGGCGTTCGTTATGCCGACAACGTAGCCAGTGTGGTGGCTGGGTGGCTGGGTGGCTGGGTGGTTGGGTGGTGCGGCTGCTTGGCTAGGTTGACTGTTGGGTGGTTGGGCTGCCGGCTTGATTGGGTGGCCGTGGTGATGGCTATGATGGCATGGTGCGGTATGGCATGGCATGGCAGTGGGTGGTGGTGGGTGCCGGGTGGCGGGCGATGTGTTGCGTTGGCTGCTCTTGCCTGTCAGACATTTGGGCTGTCGCCCACCAACGACTGCGGGGAGGCGGGGCACGGTGGTGTCTGTGGGTCGCATAACGGTTACAGTGAAACTTTTGCCCTATTGTGACAAACAAACGACGGGCAGGGGGCGGCCGGGGAGGCTGCCGGGGCTGTGCTGGGGGAGGACAAGCGACTGGCATTCACCCTCGACCGTGCGCCTTCCCCTTCGGCGCCCCCTGCACATCGCCCCCTGCCCTGGGCTGTTGAATAGCAAAGTGAGCGACCGACTGACAGGCGAACCGAGCCTGAAATGTGTGCCGCTAAACAGGGTGTTTTCGCCCAGATAGCCTAGCCTTAAGATTTCTAACTTAAAGTTATAGAACTCTTCATTTAAAACTTGATTAAAAAAGGGAATAAGCTTAATTGCCTAAGTATTTGAGGTTATCCTTAATGAATACTTAAATAAATCAATAAATAACTATTTATATTTCTTTTTTTTTGGGTTTAGTTATTTTTAATATTTTGTTAACATGTTTTACAATTAAATAATGTTGAATGATATATCTCTAATAATTAATTATCAAAATTTTTAAGAACTTGTTCTTGTTAAGGGTAGGTTTAGATATAAAGCTGTTTCAGAAGGGAGTCACCTCCTTCTCTTTAGTATTCGATGCTGACCAACATTAACATTAGGCCTGGATACCACCAGTTTGCCGCTAGAACCTATTGGGAATTCTAGTTCAACGAAAGTCCGAGTATGCCCAAGAGGTCATTTTTTTTAAATAATTTTTTTATATTTGTTGTTGGTTTATTTTTTAAAACCTCGAACTCGGAAGAAGCTCTTAGATTCATTAAAAAAGTACAAAGATTCCTACTTAAAGCCACTTCTTTGGCAAAGGATCACCCTTTATAATCTCCCCTGGCTTTTTATGCATTTGGCTGGGCGGGGAGGAGATGTCAAGGGTGGTAAGGGAATCAGGGCGCAATCTACCTAACAGCAAGAACTGCTCCCCCGATTTTCCACCACACCCCACCACCCGGAGGAACTATTGTTGCTTTGGCTGTACGAAAACTAAATGAATGAGGCGAGTTTTTCGAGGAGGTGGCAGAGGTGGAGCCGTGGATCTGATGGGCAGTGGGTCGAAAGTGGTTCGGGGCGATATCTGTGTGCGCCAACGGCTCGAAATCCAGCTCCAGCTTTGGGCTTTGGTCCCTGCTGAAGGATTTCGACGGGCAGCAGCAGCAGGAGCAGCGACGGCGGCGCAAAAACGGTCCCCAAGGATCGCCTACTGCGCAGCCTTGATTGAGCCATCGGCTCAAGTTCGCCGCTGGGAAGAGGGCATCGCATCACATCGCATCGCAACGCAACGCATCGCATGACGCATCGCCAACACTTTCTGGTTTTTATCGGTTGTTTTTCTCCTTCTTAAAAAGAGAAAAAAATAAATATATAAAAACGCCGAAACGATGAAAAAGCTGAACATTTTTTCGCGCTGCGTTGTTTGCTTGCCGAGTGACGAACCAAACCAAACCGAACCGAACCGAGCCTGAACTCTGGGAACGTCCCAAAAAAATATCTCATGCCAGTACTACACGCAGTTGACTTGGCATTGGTTCAACACCAACAAAATAGCTCCGACAACAACAACAACAACAACCGAAGGGGCTAGGCCCCATTGAAGCGGACCTAAGTGGGGCACATACAACTCACACAGTCGCAAGCTCGCACTCCCATACATATATATAGTTGCCTTAACTGTAATTCATGGTAGTACTCTGATGATTTATCGATTTTGTAATCGATTGGAGTGCAAAGTTGCAATCAAATAAAATCAAACAATCGCAAGTAATCGATTTTTGTCGATGACTTATTGCCATGTTAGGGATCGCCAAGTATCGCTTTGTCATCTCAAGTAGAGATCGAGGGCAAGCGAGCGAGGGATAATTCACATATAATGGGGTTTCGGTTTGGGTAACAAAAATTCAAATAAAAATATAAAATACCGTAGTATTACAACTCAATAAATATGCCTCCTTACGTTTTTCGAATAACATTTAAATAGTTTTTTTATATTATTTTTGATTTTTGTTGGTTGGTTTTTTAAATGTTAGCACTCTATAGGTAATATATTCTGTAGCTTTTCACTAAACTTTTTTTTCGCTCTTTTTGATTATCTCGAAATTCTATCATATCCATTTTATATTTAAGATATTTAACTTATTTTTAAACAAGATAAGTTAACTCCAATGTCAATTGATATGTAAAAATTACAATTTTTGTTCTCCATAGTATTCATTTGACTATGGAGAATATAATTTGATTATAGTTTCGTATCAATTTAATATATATTATATGATTTTTAAATTAAAGAATAAAGATTTGATTTCAATTACTCGCATATACTGGTAAACCAAATCTTTATTACAACGTTAATATATTTATAATTACCTTTCTTTGATCGAGTCCTATATCCTGGCTGACTTCACCCACAATCACTTAACAAACAATATCCCACCAAAAGTTATTTCTGATCCTGCTTAACCCCTTCAGTTTTAATTAACCCATCTTAAATTGAGAGCAATCGATAGAGAGCACTCTCCCCCGGACTAGCTTCCCTCCCTCGGGCCTCTCCATGCCCACCACCCACTCGCTTATCCGCAACGGCTGAGTCCGCTACTATTTTTGGCGGATCGATGGTTCTCGTTGCTGAGTGTGTGTGCGGGGAGTGTGTTGTTTTGTGTTGTGTGCTTGGTTTTGTTATTTCGGTGGCGTTGCGCAAATGGCAAGTGGTCGTCATCGTCATCGTCATCGGCGTAGCCATCGTCGTCGGCATTAGCCATTTTGGAGGTCTGAGAACCAGAACCGAAGTCAGGCTCAGCCAGCCGGGGTCTGAAGTTTGGATCTGAATCCGAATCTGAAGCTGGGTTTCAGCAGCCGAAGACTGCCGGCACTCTAAATGGGAACAAGGCAACTCTACACGCAAAGAAATATTCTAATATTCATGACCTTAAATTTAATCAGATCCTTTACTTAGCTCTGAATTATGCATGATTAAACACCCCTAAAAAAAGGAAAAATAATACTATTATGAGTTCCAAATTTTATTCAATCTGATATTATATAAATGCACAGTTCTGAATTTTTAAAAAGATATATTTATTGTTTTAAAAAGAATTCTTAACACAGTTTTAGAGATTAAGCCAGAATGCTGCTGATACTTCACAACTGGGTATAAGAGGCTTGATCGTTGTGTTGGTTTACAAAATAATATCGGTGATTAATTATTTAACATCTGTGCAAAGTATCTTTAAATAAATCTCCTATAAATGTCCTAGTTATATAGGTGTGATAGGGATTCTTAATATACACTAAATTTAAGGACAGATAAAGCTGTTAACTTAAATCTAAATTCAGGAGTGTATACTATAGCATACATGTATTGAGAACAAATGATTGCGATTAAATGTTTAAGTCAGAAGAACAAAGACTGTGAATATATATATAATAAGGTTTGTTAAATAAATAATATATAGGCAATTTACACAAACTTTCTTAAGTATTAATTGTTAGTTTAAAATATTTTCTAAGGCAAACGCAGAATTGAATACATACTTACCTAATATTATAGACACCTTTAATAAGGCTTATAGAAATTAACAAAAAATATTATAAAATAATTTTACCATATAAAATAATTCTAAATATAATATATATTATTAAGGTATTAATCGGAACATATTGTTAAGGATCTTGTAATAGAAATTGTTGTCAGGAATAGTTGGTTTTTTTTCAAGATAAATAAATTAAATAAATTGTTTATGTCCTTCTATTTCTCTATTATGCATTTCTTCATTATACGTTTTGTTATGATTTTCAAGGGTACCCACATCTTCGATCTCCTCATCTCCAAACACTTTAATTGTTGTTATTATTGTTGTTTTGCACTTGCAGGTTCTGACTCAGTAGTTAAAGTGGAGACACCGACTTCGATCTTGGGACAGGGGCTTAAGAGTGTCAGAGGGAGGGAGTTGGGTGGCAATGCAGCGGGAAATGCGTTGTCACAGTGGTGTGGTATTTCCTTTATCGCCCAGAGAATGAACGGTGGCAACCGAGGGAGGGAGCAGGTGTGGTGGGAATATTTTAGGTCTCCACTCGCACTCTCGACTGCTGCCCCCAGCCCCCCCAGCAGTCCCCTCAACGGCTGAGGCTCTCAGCACTTTGCGTTGCCCACCGCCCACTCCTTAACGATTCGTTTCGTTTCGTTCGCTCTTTCGCTCATTCGTTCGTTTGTCTTGACATTTGCGTTTTGCCTCTGCCCTCAGCACCACCGACAGCACCGCACCAACCCGCCCCTACCCCAAATTATCCACCCAAAAAAAGAGGGGACAGTGGGTCGATGCGGTTTACGGAAAAAGAATGCCGGCCAATTGAGGCTAAGATGCGGTCATCTAAGCTCAGCTTTGAAGGTCTTTTTTTCAGCAAAGGTTACTCATAGAATTCTTAACTAAATAACTAAATATTCAAGCTTAAAACTGGAATGTATTACGCTTATAAGTAACACCAATGGTTATGTAATTAAATCACTAAATCGCAGAGGGCACACACATAGTGGGTCTCTAAGCTCCTTCTTCTAGATTCAGTCGTCTATTGTTGCTGATCATAAATTCAATTACAACTGAGAAACATTTAAGTTTTAATAACAGAGTTTTATTACGTATAATATATAGGATATATATTAGGATACCATTTATATCCATATTAAGATTAGAATTATCTTTCTATGTCTTCAGTTTGTGCCCACTGTACCAAGGCTTAAGCGAATTTTCGTTTATTCTGATTACAAAAGGCGGCACCGGGGGAAGGAAGAATGGAAGGTAGGGAGAACTAGGGCTTGGGGGTCCCCAGGAGGAAATGTGGGGGACAGAGCGCCGGTTGAGGCACACAAATTCCAACTTTACTTTAAGTTTAATGTTGGGTCGGGTCGGTTGGTTTGCTCGTCGTTCCTCGTTCGTTGTTCGTTGTTCGTTGTTCGGCTTTGCTGGTAACTCTGGGTTCTGTTCTCAGTCCCGGTCTCGGGTCTCGGGTCTTGGTCTCGTTCTCGTTCTGGGTCCGGTCCCCGTGCGAGCTGAGACCTTAGAGCAGTCGGTGCGACGATGATGACGATGTCTCTGACTCGAGCACCGAGCTGCGACCGAAAGCGAACCCTGCCGATGACCGCGTCCGTGTGTCCGACTCGGGCGATGTTCTGTTCGGTTCTGTTGCCAGGAATACTCTAGTATAATAGATAATATCTAATATAATATAATATAATATATAATATATAATATCATAATATCCTAGATGTAATAGATAATAATATTATAATAATATATATTTAATAAATATATAATACTTTCTCCCAAGACTGATATTATACTAATTTATAGAAGATACTTTTATGGGAAACGATTGAATATAATTTAAGGAAAAAGAAAGGAACGTTTTTATAAATGTTGGAATATTATATATTATATATTATATATTATATATATATATTAGCTTTCTATATATCTTTCTTTCTTGATAAAACTAATATAATTATATTAAATATAAATATAAATTATGCTATATCCATATTTCTTTTTAATCTAATAAAATTCCATTAACGATCGCTTAACTAGTGTATTCACCCATCGGTGTGTGGTTAAGCAGATCCAAAATTCTCGTTCTTGGCCAGGTCTGGTGCCTGGTGCCCCTAGTGCCTATAGTGCCTGGTGGCTGCTGATGTTGCCGCTGCCTGGTTGCAGTTGCAAGAGACGCCATTGCCAGCGTCGTCCTCGTTGTTGTTGCTGCTGCTGGTGCTGGTGCTGGTGCTTTTATTCAGCATTTTTGTTGGGACTGCCGCTGGTTCGTTGGTTCGTTCATTTGCTGGTTATATATATTTTTATACCCGTCATTCGAGAAGTACCAGCGAATATGGCATGCATGCAATTGTATGAATCAGAGAGTCTTCGGATACTATATAGGATATGGATATGCAAAACTATAAAAGATAGATGGTTCTATTCTGTAGCTAATTGCACCAAGAAAGTTTTCTTCAAGATAGTTATTGGGCTTAATTGTTCTTAGAGCAATCCAATGTCTTTAAAGCAGATAAAATAATATGTAAATTAATGACATTATTTAATGGTATCTTAAAATATCTTTCAATATATTAATAGATTCATTTAAAACACACTTCATTTATAAGAAAACACTTAAAATTAGTACCCCAATAATGAATCTTTACCACTTTAATTAAGATTCCCAAGACTGTCAAGCAATCTGCGTATTTTTAATTCCAGTATCTTATGGATTACCAGGTATCTCATAGTCTCGACACTCCCCTACCTTATTATTTCTTGTTTTTCTTCTTATTTTCCAACGGCGTCGCCGTCTTGCCTGTGGTGCGGAGCCAAGCCAGCCAAGTCAGCCAAGCTATGGAAGCAATCCAAGCCAAGCCAAGCCGAGCCGAGTCGAGTCGAGTCGAGTCGAGTCGAGCCAGGCCAACCAACGCCATCGCATGCTTCACCTTCGCCCCGCCGCACACACACAGATACACACGCACACACCGCCAGTTGGTGTGGTTCCCTCTCCCCGCACTCTCTGCTGCTGCTGCTGGAGTTTCTTGTTTTCTTTCAGCGTTTCCCCCTTCCAACAGCCACCATCCGTCCTCCAGCCTTCCCCATGCCCCGACCCATTCCCCATTCCCCATTCCCATCTCTTGGCTCTTTGCCTTGTCGTAATTTTACTTGGATTTTTTTTGTTCATTTTCTTTTTCTTTTTGCCGGGTGTGTGTGTGTGTGTGTGTGTGTTTTCCTTTCTGTGCGCTGCTTTCTGCGCTGCCTGCGACTCGGTTTCGAAATAAACTTTAATGCGAGCCATTCGTTCGGTTTTGGGGTCTCAGTTTCTGCTGCTCTGTTAAATTTTCTGGTTAAATTTTGTGCGCAGTCAGCTCGCGATGCAGTTCGAGGCGGTGACGCGCTTTGGGGTTGCTCCAGGGGTTGCCGGCTTAAAATGGGCCCACTTGGTAGGGTTCAATGGATCCTGGCTCGGGGGCTATCCAATGGTAGGTTACCTAAGAGTTGGTGAATTGAAGACCTATCTATTTAGAGAGTCCCTAAGGGGATTCATATATGGTCATTACTTAACTAAGATCTTTAGACTTTACCATTAAATTCAGTTATAAACTGTTCTCAAGGTCTTGTTAAAGTGATAGTTGGTAAACAGTCAGTCAAAGTTAAGTGGTAAATTCAACTTGGTTTTCCCGTAGCCTTAATATTTTATTAAGTTCAGATAATAACAGAAGGTTTCCAGTACACATTTAACTTTTAAATTATGAGTCTCTAAGAAGTTTTGCTAACTGCCAGTTATCTTTTTTGATAAAGCGGTTAGGACTAACGTTCACTTTATGCTTATTACTAATTGCTACTGTCCTGAAATATAATAAGAAACTGTATATTTCATTTAAGCCAATAATAAACAATTAGATTTACTGTGAGAACGTAAAGAGAACCTTTAGCTTAAGTTCCAACACATATAATATAGCTATGTTCATAATGAAATCTTTCTTTAATGATGAACCCTTTCTTAGGTTAGCTTTGGCGAATGATAGTCCTTTGCCAAGACCTAGCTGGTCTCCTTTTGCGCAGTCTCGCCACATAGCAAGTGGTCGGAATGCTGCTGCCGTTTATAGTTTCACTATAAGGCGGCGCACATATGAATATTTCTTTCCATCGCTCGCTTTTTGGCACGCAAACGCACACAGCACCGGCACCAAGCACCAAGCACCAAGCAGCCATCGGCCATCCCATCGAACCCGGCCACAGTCAGCCAGCCAGCCAGTCAGCCAGTCAGCCAGCTAGCGAACGTCCTCGACAAGCCCAGTCAGCCAGGCCAGGCCAGGCCAACAACAGGCAACATCATCAACAGCAACAGCAAGAGAAGCAACAACAACAGCAGCAACCACTTCAGTTCCTCCGCCTCGCCAGCGTCGCGCCATTCGTTCGCCATACAATCTGAAAATATAGAAAAAGCGGCACCAGCACCAGCACCAGCAGCAGCAGCAACGTCGACATTTGGGACGTTCGTTCGCTGGGTTCGTTCGTTTGTCAGTATCGCAGCGGAGCGCTCAGAGCCGGAGCCCCACACAGCAGATACAGATACAGATACAGATACGAGGGACG
Source organism: Drosophila pectinifera (assembly GCA_008042775.1). Taxonomy (NCBI): domain Eukaryota; kingdom Metazoa; phylum Arthropoda; class Insecta; order Diptera; family Drosophilidae; genus Drosophila; species Drosophila pectinifera. The sequence goes on along the minus strand of VNKC01001569.1, from coordinate 11,764 downwards.
CACACACACACTCGGTTTCAGATACGGTGCCAGGCCAGCAACATATACGAGAGCGCCCGTACATATACGACTTGTATATTTATATAGAGTCGCAGCAACACGCGCACTGGATTCATCGACGGAATCACAATGCTACGACTACGGCTACGGCTGCAGATATAGATACGGATGGACGGACGCGGACTGGCTTCTTGGCAAGAAGATCTTCTGGGGAAGGCCGTAAGGTTTTGGGGGTGATTTTTTGAAGAAGCCTTCTGGGCTTTCAGGTAGCATTGAAATTAATTTAATTTTAAATAATTAATGTTAGATAATGACAGCAATGTTATCTTGTAGTATATTTCGCATTTATTTATATTATAAATTGTTCTAATAATACAAAATCTACAGAATCAATATTAACAACAATTTCAGAAATGTGTAAATGAAATATTTACATTAACAATTTCTTAAGACAACGATTTTTAGACGATAGATATCCATATTTCCAGAGTTTTGACGTTACAGGTAAACTAGCTTTACCTAAGCGAAATAAATTTGGAGTACAAGTTAAATGACCAAATATGAACAGATTAAATTACCAACAAAACGATTTAGAAATAATTTAATAAGATACCTAGTTGGCAGAGTTCTGGAAATTAAAATCTTTACAGTAAAGTGAAGGTTAAGTTTAACCGGACATCGAGAATAGGATTCTTAGAGTGATACAAATATCGCTTAGATTCTTATCTAATATACATTAGCTCAAGGCTTTAAAGATAAATATTTATAATTATAATTATTGTTCTTAGAAATCGAGGATATTTCCTGGTAATTTTCAACTTAGAGTTATAAGTTGGAACTGGCTGAGCTGGCTGCCAGACTACACAGAATCGCTCGGTGTAGATGACGAACAGTTCAGTTCCGAGACTCTGGCTGGCTATATACGATGCGGACAACTGTCGTCATCGCCCGAACTGAATTTCAATGCAAAGTCGAGGGTTTCGGAGGAGCTTTTGTTGCTGCTGCTGCTGCTGCTATTGCTGCAGTTTGAGTTGTTGCTATTGCAGCATCGGCTCCAGAGCAATGAATGAATAATATAAATGGGTGATTCTCTTCATCCGCTCCGTTTCGGGTACGCCTCTTCGGGTGTCCAGCTTTTTATTAGCCCCGACTAACGGACACTTGTCCGTTCGAACTCAAACAATGCCGCCTGCCGGTAACTAATTTTCGAAAAAAAGCCCAGATTATGAGTACTCGTAGCCGGCAAGCTCGGCTTAATACGAAGCGAGTCCACGTCGTCGGTCTGACATCCTGTTTGAGGTTGTAAAATTGTAATCTTTGTGTAATGCATTAGCCGACTGCGACTCTGTGTTACTCCTCTGGTATATTGGTTAATTGTTACTTGTAGTTACTATTTGTTACATTGGAATTACTATTAATTTAGTAGTTTATTAAGTATGTAAAAAGGTTCTTTAGTCGTAGTGATTATATTTATTTAAGCTTGGATAAGGAAATTCAAGGTATTAGTCTAGAATATTGATTCAATTTTAAACAGGAAACCACTCTCCTTTTATACTTTCTTTATTGGAAAACGCTTAATGTAATTTCATAACCTTAATTTTTGAAAAACATTATTTAAATTATTATTTTCAGGAATATGAAGATATATTTCTTAATAATAGATTTTATAAATTTTATTTTCAACGGGTGAGTATATCTTCAGACTGATCTAATTATCCTATGCAAAATGAATACCCTTAATTTTGAAAGTTAATCACCATTAATATAAAAAAAAACTAATATTGAATTTAAAATTATAAATATTAATAATTAAAAAATAAGGAAAACGTCAATTCCAGTGGCGCCCTCTAAAAAAACTCGGTTGGAAATAGGAAACTTTGGTCATTCCACCTAGCGGTTGCTATACATAACAACACAAAGTTCATAATGTATGAAGGTTTCATAAAAATTCACTAGATGGTGCCCAACACTGGGACACACACAATTGCAGTTTTTTTTACATCTATAGATTACGTTTTTGATCACTACGTTATTTGGTTACTACTGTTCAGAGCCAAGTTTCCCACTTATTCATCAAAGTTTTACACCTGTTACCACCAGCTTGGTGTGACCAGCCGCGAAAAACCACACTTAATGAATCTTGGCATTTTTTTACAGTCAATCAGCTGTTCGAAGATTGATAGAACAATTACCATTTGTTGCTGCCGGAAAAGCTGTTGTTAACATGATGCAACAATCCAAGCGTGTGGTAAATAAACGTAATACATCGTAATGAATGTAAATTTAATATATCATTTGTCCAATTCAGCTTCTTCCCATGTTGAGCGGCCTGCGAAATTTGCCGGCACGCAGTGCGACAACCACGACGTCGGCGGCGCCCGCCAAAATTGAAAAAAGTGCGTAGTCCGCTGTGCGTTGTTTTAGACTTTGCCTTAACTATTGTATGTTTGCCTTAATCCACGCAGCGGTCAACACGGTTACCATTTTGGGGCGCGTTGGGGCCGATCCGCAGCTGCGCGGCTCCCAGGAGCATCCGGTGGTCACGTTCTCCGTCGCCACACACACCAACTACAAGTGAGTATGCGTGTGAGAGAGAGAGATCTCCAAGGAGGCACGACAGTCGTGGTCAAATATGTAGTCATTGAGCTTAAAACAAAGTCTACCACTAGCACAGTCGCGGTCACATGATTAGTAATAGAGCTCAGGGTGAACAGTCGCGGTCAAAATTACAGTCACTGAGCTCCAAAGCTCTCCAAAGTAATTCTTACGATAAAAACAACAGCCAGGGGGAGAATTACCTTTATCAAAGAGATAGAGTAATTGAGCATAGAACAAGGCAACACAGTCGCAGTTACTTTTATATTCAGTTCCGCCAATTTTTGTTTTTTTTATGTTTCCCTATCAGGTACGAGAATGGGGACTGGGCTCAGCGGACAGACTGGCATCGCGTGGTGGTGTTCAAGCCCAACCTACGCGACACCGTCCTAGAATACCTGAAGAAGGGGCAGCGCACCATGGTGCAGGGAAAGATCACCTACGGAGAGATCACCGACCAGCAGGGCAATCAAAAGACCAGCACAAGCATCATCGCTGACGATGTGCTCTTCTTCCGCGATGCCAACAACTAGGATAGAATCCTCTCAGAAGACCAAACCTAATCTTAAGCACAAAGTTGAACTTGCAGCATTGTATGCATTTAGAATATTTGGATATTGTGTTACCAGTTGTCAGAGATTACATGCCTAATGTTATATCTCAAAGATGTCCATCAGCTCACTACCCGCGGTCGGATTGCAGGGGCACTTGGCGGAATCCTTCTTGGCTTCCTTATCCTCCTTCAGCTTTTCATACTCGCACTGGACTTGCTTGACCTGGGACTCCAACTGATTGATGTGTTTCTCCATTGATTCCAGAGTGCTTGTGTGGTAATTGATGATCTTGGTAATCTGCGGTGGCTTTAGAATAATGTATTGTTAAGATCTGGTTTTGTATTTCATACCACATTCCTGGGCGTCAGTTTCTCCGTAGCCTCCTGGTGGAACGCCTCAATCTCGCTCCTAATGTTGTTGCATTGAACAGCCGTTTTTTCGGTGATCAAAAGCTGTTCGAGAAGGTTCTCGTAAGTGGCACGGGCCAAAGGATAAACTCGAGACGGCGGGCCATCATCGGATGCTCTTTGGCAGTTCCGCTCTAGACGGGACACAGCCTTCTCCGCCTCTATTAGGTTGGTCTCGTTCTGATTCAGGTCCATTTCCAGCCTAAGCATGCAGCACTTCAATGAGTCTACGAGCTGGTCCACTGAAAGAAGCTGGTAAGTCAGAAAGCTATTAGCATATAAGTTACATTATACTCGATCGAAGACTAACATTATTAGCATTCTCCATGCACTTCTGCTCCTGTTCCTTACAAAACTGAATCTTATTGTCGAAATCCGATCCCAATTCCTGCATGTCCCGCATTAAAAGGTCGGCCAGCATGTTTAGGTGCAGGAAAGACATGGGATCGGCTGCCATGTTTGGTTCACACATAATTTAGTAAATCTCGGTATTGTTTTACAATATTTCACTAATATTAATTTTGTTTGCGACAGGTGTGGAAAACCCCGGAGCTTACTTTGTATATAGATTTTCGAGTTATTTAAATAGCCTTTCTTTGCATGAAATAATATCTATATAACTTACTATGATGGATATACATATTTTAGTAGAAGCTTCAAATTCTGAGATATTTATAATTAACCAACATTCGCATTATTAAATAAACCTTAGGATATATTTTCTATAGGAAAATTAATTATATTCCCTAGAAGTAAAATAGAATATCAATTAAAAATTTGTTATTTAAATGACCTTTGTTAATAGGCAGCTAAGATCATTCATTTCGACACGAATCCAGCTTTATATTAATTATAAAATGGGATTTTTATTTGAATTCCTAAAAGGCAACCGATCTTAGCCTCTTTTTTTGTTATTAGTTCTGAGCTGAGTTGTATAACTATCATCATACTTATTGTTTTTGGTGAATATCATGACCTACATACTAAATAGACCAAGTAGCGTTTAAACACTGTTAATGTTAGGCTTAGGTGGGAGCCAATGTGAAGAACTTAACAGACCGATAGCTCTGTGTCCATCCACATAGATGGCCCACTCTCACCCGCGATCCACAAGCCGCGGAGGCCGCGGAGAAGCTCTCTCCACATGTGAGCTTGGAGCGGCGACCTTATCGCCATTTGGACGCGAGTGTGTGTGAGTGTGCGAGTGTGCTAAGTATTCAGCCAGAGCTCCATGGAACCACCACTCGGTTGGATTTCTCGGCGAGCGGCACAGTTCGCAGTTAGCTTTTTGCCAGTTCAAATGCTGAAGGCGGTGGGAAGAGTTGAACGCTGATCGAGCGCACCGTCGGCGCTTTTTCCTTTCGAGCACGTTGTCTGTACCGGATCCATCTCCGCCTCGACGTCTTCGCGATCCGCAACTATCAGTGCTCTGTGTTTACTCCACTTCTCCGGAAGATGACAGTTTGCTGAAGACAAGCTGCTGCGCAAGAAATTTCATTTATTATCCTCGAATATCGGTGAACAATAAATACATAAATTATGGCCGTGGACTATGTGCTGGAGGACCTGATGGGCAAACTGGGTGAGTTGTTATGTGAGCCTGAGACTTTCGGGAGGTCAGCTGTTACGGTACGTTGCCAGGCGTCTCCATCCCGCGCTGATAAGGCGCCCGGGTTCCGCTTATCATTTTGAAAGGTCTTATCAGTGGGGCAAGTTTGTCTCAGGGCAGCAGCTGCCGTGGGGCGGATAATGGATAATTCGCTTGAACATTTGATTTAGCCGCCAGCGGGTGTGACGGACGTTCCGTTCTGGTCTGCATTTAAATTTCCTAATTAATTTTTTTTTTAATCTCGCCTGCCTGTCAGGCACTCAAAGTAATGCCGCCACCGCCTCTAATACAGTTTTAATTGCAACTATTTTTGCCTTTTTTGTTTGTGTACGTTTTTTTTTTTCAATTTAATAATTCCCCAAGGCCGCGGCAAGTGATAGACATATATGACAGCTTGATAGAGTTTCCGCCGACCTGTTGATACTAGATGTATTTAGAATCAATTTGGCTTTAAGTTGGAATTCTAAGCCATATGCCTAACTAGGTTATAAGGTATCTAAAAAGAAACCTTTGATTCTATTATAATAACAAAACATTTAACTGTTTATAATTGGCTTAAACTTTTATTTTCAATCATCATGCTGCATGTAGGTGTTAATAATAAGCAGAAAATTAACAATTTATTTAGAATAATTTATTTTAAAAAGTAGTTGAAGAGTTATCTTTACATCGGAAGATTTGTCTCCTAAGACGGAGTTATCTTATATGAGAAGTGTGTATGGTTAAGTTACTATTATATTATATATTTAGGAGCATTTATTTTGTATACTTAAGCTTTGTAATGGCATACTTATCTTTATCTCCATCCCAAACCTATTCCGTTGAGCTATATTGTATTCTCGTGGGGAAACAGGTTAATTTTTTTTTTTTGAGTTGGCGACTGTCTGACACTTTTGAACCTTCTTGGCCGACTTTAGCACAGTGACGCTAATACGAGCGTGGCTAACAACCAAGCAAACATGGATGAAATAGGGGAGGGACCTGGGATTGCAGATTGTTTTTGTCACAAGACTCATAAAGATCTTGGGATCCCAGGGGGCATTTCCACGTAATTTACGGTGCAGTAGAATTCTATGGTTTATAATGCACTGCTGCTACATTTAAAAGATATCAACATGACAATTTAACAATCCCACTTTTCAAGATATGAAGAAATTTAAGAAAATTATACAGATAACTGACATAAGAACGATTGGAAAAAACTTAAGATAAAAGCATCAAATTTTGGTTACTATAAGTGTATGTAATAGTTTTACTTTTTATAGAAACCATAGGACAAAAATTGTGATTGTTTTTTGTTCAACATTTTATTATTATTACTTTCTACAGTTCTAAAAGGTTTCTAAAATTGTATCTAGTTTGAATGTCAATATTCTATTGAAAAAAATTGTCGGTTGGACCATAGTGTGCTGTTAGCTTGCGGGAGATGGCCAAGAAATAATTCATGTTTCTAACTTTATGTAAAACAGTTAATAACGGTTTTAGGGAATACAGTGAAAGCTTAGTGAGCGGACAGCTTCACTGGCTTCAACTACAAATATTGTAGTTTTTTGCATACTATATTTTATATATCAGAGAGTGTTGTTAAGATTGATCAAAGATCTGTGTATGCTAGTCTAGATTTATGTGTTAAGACACCGACCTCAAGTTAACGCTCATATATAAACCTAATATTTATTGCCATTTGTTATAAATTCTTCCCAACTGTTTACACTTTTCATCAAGTCATTATCTCCGAGCTACTGTTTAGCTTTTAGGTGTCAGAGATTAGAGCGAAAAAATTCCACAATTAAAATCTCTCCATCTTACCTGTCGTCGAGCTTCTCTGCATCTCCTTTCACCTGGGTTGTAGAACAACAATTTTTGCAAACACTTTCACGGGAACCGATCTAAAACTAAAACGGAAACTTGTTTTTCATTTAGCAGCCTGCAAAACTGGGAAATTGACAAAGAGATGCAGAGAGGGAGTAATAAACGCATTAGAGGCTTTTTTTAATCGTATTAATCGTATTGTTTATTTCTACATTCATTTCGCTCACACATATCTGTATCTTTGAAATGCATACAACTCAAACTGGTTTGTGGCTCAGCTCCACTCGAAAAGCCAACCCCCTTACCCCCAGTCAGTCCCTCAAAGTTCACATGTCGCTCTCTCAGGTGTGTTTACTTCTGAAGGCCCCTTTGGCGGACAAGTAGCTCTAATTACTTCGAATTTGGAGGCGTGTTATAGTGCTGAATTCGTGCTTTTCTGGCCGAAAGAAGGTTACCACATATATTTAAGCTGCAGCTTGCAGAGACTTTCAAAGTACTTCCACATGTGGGCTCAGAACCATACTGAATAGCCTTCAATATACATATTTCTGTTTATGATGGAAGTGAAAATGTAGTACATAGTTAAAGTTTAAGGAAGCCCACTAAACCTGTAGTATAAAACCCCGATCTACCTCAACAAAAACTGCATTGGATGTTTATACACAAATGGCAAATGCTTTTGCTGATATAAATAAATGAAATAAAGTTAATAGAAGGAAATTAAATAATATTTATAGAAGAATTAATTGTTTTATTAGGGACTTTTAAAATCGGGACAGGATTTTAAGCTGTTTAGTATTCAATAAAATGAAATCTTATCAAGAACCCTATATTTTATATTGCATCGCCTTATCAGAATCACCTAGCACCTATATTGCATCAGAGCCAATATGTTCCCAATATGTTTATTTTAGTAGTAGTAGTAGTAGTAAAGCTGTGCTTATAATATCGTCATTATACCTGAGCTCTTAAAGAGAACAGCAAACAATGAATGAGCCGCCAAAGCAAATGTCACATTGAAGAGGCACTTGGCAACTATAGATGCCAGATGCCATAAATTCGACCCATAAAAATAGTGCTGGTATATATTATATAGCCTTTAGTGGGGTCTGATAATCCGTTATGATTTGTTGACATGAGCATTTACTATTCCAGGCTTGGTGGTTATCAGCCTGATTTCGCCCAATCAATTGCGAAACTTGTGTTTTACAATTATACGCTGATTATGTATATTGATTGTGACAAATTTTCTGAATTGAGATTAATTAAGACATGCTCCGTCTGGTTTACACTCTGGATGACATAATTTTACACTTTTGGGCAATCATTTCAATTATGAAAACTTAAAATTCTCAGACAGTTCCCTCATGGCGAGTTTGTAACGTAACGTAAGTCTCGGGTGAAGGCGAAAGCATCCCATCGTCTAAACGATCAATAAACGTAACCCACAAATCAATTGAATCGGCTGATTGAACATTGGACCGCTGCTCATGTGTCAAAACCGCATATCTAGGCTACAAACTGACCGACCGACGGCCGACGGACGACCAAGCCGCTAGAAATTTACACAGCCCCTCTGGTGCCCTCTATCAACACGATCGTGCGGACGGCCCAGGCGAAGTCATAATCGATTCAATGCATTCTCATTCTCCGCCAAGACATCCAAGTCCCTGGAACTAAACCAAAGCCAAAGTGTGGGCAAATATTTGAGGGGCATTTGTATGCGTTTCAATTGAAATCGAATCGAATAAATTCCGCTTGATTTAATTGCATAGCCTTTCGAGTGACGACAATGCCAGAAAGAGAGTCTATAAAATGTCCCATCTACATAAAAGTTGGGTGTTCTCTTGGGCGTTGATTAAGCTTAGGAGCTTTTATAATTACTCACTATTCGGTTATTCAAATATATTTAATTATATTTCATGAATAAAGCCAGGAGACCTTAAATCATACTAAGACAGTCGAAATAATTGATATTTTGGGTATTTTTCGAGATGTAGCGTGAAAATCGGGAAAGTATTGATAGACTGAAGTTTATATATTATTCTATTAATTTTTCTAAGCTTTACTTTTAAAAATGGGTTTAAATTTGTTACATTTTTTTGTTACTATTTACTGAATATTTCGATGGCTGCGTAATAGGTGACGTAGGCACTGAGAATCGTTCCCCCTCTCTTCTCTCTTCTTCTCTGTCTCAATGAACAAACAGAATCATAAACCATAAAGCATATCTCTATGTCTCTCTCTCTTCTTCTTGTTTGCTATTTTACTCTCCTTTTATAGTATTAATTATTGCCACTCACTGAAACCCAATTAAACGATCTTCCACAAAATCTATATAAGCAATTCTATAGCTCGAAGTTAATAATTTAATCGAATTAAAGGAATATGTATTACTTAATTATTAAATGATTAAATTAAAAGATCCTTCCCTTTCCTTTTCCAGGGGAATTTGGCAAGTACCAATTCCTGCAGTTCTTCCTGCAGGTGCTCTCCGGCCTGACCGCTGGCATGCATATGCTCTCGCTGGTCACCGTGGCTGCCGTCCCGGAGCACCGCTGCTTCATTGAGGGTCTGGACAACAGCAGCTTGTCGGTGACGCCATGGAACTCGAGTGCCATACTGGCTGCCATTCCTCTGAAGCCCAGTGGTGAGCTCGACTCCTGCCACATGTACGATCCGAGTTCACCGGGCTCTAATGACACCGTGACCTGCACAAGTTACGTATACGACACGACGTACTACAAGACCTCACGCACCATCGACTGGAACTTCGTGTGCGACCGACGATGGATGGGGGCCATTGTCCAGACCGTGTTCATGCTGGGCGTATTCACGGGCGCCGTCGTCCTCGGCGGACTGGCGGATAAAGTGGGCCGCAAAACGGTGTTTTGCTGGTCGGCTCTCTTCCAACTAATCATTGGCGTGGGAGTGGCCTTCATCCCAGAGTACTTCTCATTCATGGTGGCACGATACCTGCTGGGCATTGTGGGATCGGCGGGTGCCTACATCTGTGGATTCGTGCTGACAATGGAGCTGGTGGGACCCAGTAAGCGGACGGTGTGCGGCATTACCTTCCAGGTGAGAGAGTGAATATTTTGAAGTGCAAGAAGTCTGTGAATAACATTCTCTAATCCCTTGCAGGCTGTCTTTGCTGGCGGCATCATGCTGGTGGCCGGCTGGGGAGCCATCATCCATGACCGTCAATTGCTTCAGGTGATTTACGGACTGCACGGCTGCCTGTTCTTGGGCCACTGGTGGTGGCTAGACGAATCTCCTCGCTGGCTGTGGATGCAGGGCCGTGCCGCCGAGGCGGTGGACATTGTGGCAAAGGGCTTGAGGATAAATGGATCCGGTATACCTGTGGACAAGGAGTATTACGTGCAGAAGGCCAAGCAGCAGGCGGCGACGCAGGAGAAGAGCAGTGCCGGACTGAGCGACCTATTCCGAACGCCCAATCTCCGGATGAAGACCCTGAACGTGTGCCTCTGTTGGTTCGCCAACTCCCTCGTCTACTACGGACTCTCGCTGAGTGCCGGCAAGCTATACGGCAATCCCTACCTGATCCTGTTCATCATGGGCCTGGTGGAGTTCCCCAGCTATATAACCATTGTGTTCGTGCTGGATCGTCTGGGTCGCCGGTCGATCACCTCCACCCTGATGCTGGGCGGCGGACTGTGCTGCGTAGTGGCCGCCTTCATCGCCCAGGGCAGCACCACCTCCACGGCGGTGGTGATGGCGGGCAAGCTCCTCATCGCCGGCTCCTTTGCCGTGATCTACAACTACTCGGCAGAGCTTTTCCCCACCGTCGTCCGGAACTCGGCTATGGGCCTGGGTTCCATGTGTGCCCGTCTGTCCGGAGCCCTTACGCCTCTCATCTCGCTGCTGGATTCGTTCGACCCAAAGATTCCCGCCGTGCTCTTTGGGTTGGTGGCTCTGATCTCAGGCTTCTGGGTGATGTTCTTGCCGGAGACGATGAACCAGCCCATGCCCGAGTCCATCGAGGATGGTGAGAACTTTGGCAAGGGCGACACTTGGTTCAGTCAGTGCGCTGGTCGCAAGCAGCGCCAGAATAGTGTCTATCCCGATGATCCCGAGCAGATGGTGCCCCTCAAGAACATCGAGAGGAAGTGAGGCCCAAACACCAAATACGATTGCTTGTTTTAAGTTCCAAGAATCCAGTTCAAACTCCTTGTTATATCCCTGTTTTTTGTTGTTAAGATTTCTTCCCTTTCTACTCTTCAGCCTAGTTGTATAAGCTTTAAGATTTGCTGTCATCCATTCCACTTTTTGTGAATAAAAAGTTGCAGTGCAAGTCATCGTGAAATTATTTTTCATCATCGATTTACGGCTGTTTTGGCGTAGCTATGAATATTTTAAGCCTTGAGTTGTCCTAAAAATTAAAATATAAAAAACCCCATTTAAAGACCCAAAAATGCATAAACTGATGTCTTCTTAGCAGCATATTTTGGCCAAAAATGGAATGTCAGTCAAATGCCGTATATGGTTCGATTCGCCGTTAAAAGCTTAATTAATTTTGTTATGAATATTTTTAGCCTTGAGATTTCCCTTAAATTAGGACATAAAAAACCCCATTTAAAGACCCAAAAATGCGTAAACCTGAGGTCTTCTGAACAGCATATCTTGGCCAAAAATGGAATTTAAGAAAAATGCTGTATATGGCCCGATTCACCGTTAAAAGCTTATTTAATTTTAATATGAATATTTTTAGCCTTGAGATTTCCCTTAAATTAGGACATAAAAAACCCCATTTAAAGACCCAAAAA